>CM050163.1:559412188-559534994 GCA_027410445.1 Discoglossus pictus
ACAGCTAAATCGGACCACAAAGGGAGAGAGAGAATACATATGCCAGGCTGTTTTGTAACACAGGACCTCAGCTTTTAATACAAATGTATCAGCTAACCTCTGCTTTCTCCAGATTGGCCAAAACAAATGATTAATTCTATGCAAATCTTACCAGTGATTTTTAGGGGTGTCAACTAGCAAAAGCTACAGCTTGCAAACTGAAAAAGATTTAGTAAACATCAGGGTGCGTTTGTAAATGTATATTTCGATATTTTTTCATGCCAATTTTGATTCTACTCTGTCAAAAGCATTCATAATCCAGGAAACTTAGAAATGCCTTTGAAAAGATATGTAAGGCTCCTGGATGTCACTAGGTATATAATATCCCTGTGTATATATTTACTTTTATGTTTTTTGTTTTATTAAGACTTGCTCAGATGTGTGCTATTATTTTTAGACCCAAATACTGTTAAAAACTGTTACTTTTAGACCTAAATACTGTAAGATATTTAGTCTTATTGCCTTTTAATCTGATAAATATTCATAGAGAGAAGTGGTGCAGTGGGTTAAAGCCTCTAGTTTTAGAAAAGTATGTGCTCATTTATGGTTCTTTTTTTTTTTTACATCAATATGTTTATTTCAATATTTTTTTAAATATTTTTTAAAAAGCATTACAGCTTCCCGGTTTGTTTCATACCACTCATTTACAGTATATATATATTCTATTTTATCTTATAATGATAGTTGCTATTCATTTAAAACAGGCAGAGCTGTTTATACATCTATAAAAAATAAACATAGAAACACAGAAATGTAGATTTAACAGCAGAGACACACCAATCTTATAAGAATAGGTACCTGTCTGGAATGTCCCATTTTGCCACTTTTTGTTTGATTTGGCTGTAGAAGCAATAGCCCATTGTGATGGAGTATAGAGAGGCAGTGAGTGCAAAGTGAGGGGTCAATAAGGGTGAGACCCTGTTCAACATTGCTGAACACACTCTTTTCCTGCCAAAAACTAATTAGGTTGCACCTGCTTTAATTACATAGCTATATAAGGCAGCTTGCCAAGCCTCAGACAGGCCAGTGTAGTCTCAGGCAGGGGATATGTTACAGTATGCCATTCCATTGGGTACAATACGTAACATGCCAATTCTAGAAACTATCAAACACAAATTAATTCTTACTATACTTATATTTATTACTAAAATATTTGTTTATTGTAGAATTGTGGACTGAAAAAACAGAACAGGTAAAAAAGTTTTTAATCGCATTGTATGACTTATGGTACAATTTAAAAGACAATACTAATTGATTTTTATATTTAAAATAAAACAGCAGATAAATGAATAGAATGAGTAGCTGAAACGTCATAGCTAATGGACTTACCAGTGGACTAAACCTCCACATGTTTTGAAATAGGTGAAATAGAAAAAAAAAGTGTTAATGTGACATTACTTTCCATAATATACAAACCTGCTTCTAATTAGTGATCGTGGCTGGTGCACCTCGTTATGTATTTTGCCAGAGCAGACGAGGATAGAATTAATCCTAATACCACTATTTCAGCTCAGAACTTGTTCATTTGGCAGCAGTTTTAAAAAAGAAAGCACTTTTCTCACATGCTTTTCTACCCCAAGCTGGAAAAGCGCATACAGTGGCTCCAAAGTCTATAAAGGAATATGGAATGTTCCAGGATATTATTCTATATACAATATACCTTGCTAACTATTTACTTTTATGTACTTTATTTTATTAGGAAGTGCTTATAAGCTCTGTTGTTACTGCATAAAATAAAACAAATAGTCCCTGTATGGGTCTACCCTCTGTAGCATATGCAAATACAGACTCTGTAGGGCTGGATACACTGTCCTAGCCTATAGGGACCACGTTTCAGCAACATGTTGAAGGATGTTACTGAGAGATGGTCACTGATTGGTTAGTATGTTACACATCACAGCCCGAACAGAAGAGTCTGCTTCTGCATACACTGCAGAGGGCAGACCCATACAGGGACTATTTTTGTGATTTTAGGTAGTAAAAACAGACCTAATAAGCAATTCTTAATAAAATAAAGTATGTAAAATAGATACTACTTTTCGTAGCTTATTGCTGGCCGCGGAATGCGCTGCGCGCATGAGCAAGCCCATAACTTTCCCGTGTCTCTTCCCCCCACTCCCTTCCCAGTGTCTCTCCCTCCCGTGTCTCTTTGTCCCCCTCTCCCTGTCCTGTGTTTTTCTCCGTTATCTCCCTCTCATGTGTCTCTTTACCCCCCTCTACCTCCCCGTTGTCTCTTCACCCTCCTCTCTCTCCCCTTTGTCTCCTCCCCCTCTCTCCCTCCCCATAAGTGAGGTTGGTAGCTAGTTTTCATAGTTTTTTTTTTCAAGCCTGTAACTCTGAAGCCGTTCGGGGCCTCATTGCGACCCTCGAGATGAGCGACTTCGCTGCTCATTGCGAGCCTCTCTCCCCTGTAACTTGCGGGCCTCGCAATGAGCATCTTCAGCCTTTCCCACCCTCTACTTTATGTGCCTTGTTTTGCAGACCTCGACAAAACCGTAACTTTCTGGCCTCGCACATTCACAACTCGTAACTTTTAACATAGCGTTACCAACAAACTTGCAATTACGACAACTCTATATGTGTTCCTCAAAAAACCCTCATCCGACTCTGACGTTGTATCTAACTTCCGCCCTATCTCTCTGCTTCCCCTGAGTTCCTAACTGCTGGAGCGGCTCGTCTATAACCTCCTTACCAGCTTTATTTCCTCTAACTCCCTTCTTGACACCTTCCAATCCGGCTTCCATCCACAACACTCCACTGAGACAGCTCTCAGTAAAGTCACCAATGACCTGCTTACCACCAAGTCAAAAGGTCACTTTTCCATTCTACTTCTTCTAGATCTCTCTGCTGCCTTTGACACAGTCGGCCATCCACTTCTACTCCATATCCTCTCCTCCCTCGGATTCAAGACACTGCTCTCTCGTGGTTCTCATCATAACTACAAAATCGATCTTTCCTTCTCTGACACTTCTTCTTCTACCTACCCCCTGTCTGTTGGCGTACCCAAAGAATCAGTCCTAGGCCCCCAACTCTTTTTCATCTACACATCCTCACTTGGTACCCTCATAAAACTCCTTTGGTATTCAGTATCATCTCTATGCAGATGACACCCAAATCTACCTCTCCGCACCAGATCTAGCCCCCTCTCTTCTAACTCATGTCTCCAACTGCCTCTCTAGTATATCCTCTAGGATGTCCACCCACCATCTCAACTGAACATGTCTAAAACTGAACTCCCAATCTTCCCTCCCTCTCCCACAGCGTCAATTCCTCACATCTCTCTCACTGTCAACACTGACATCATCACCCCCACCGCCCAAGCCCGTTGTCTTGGAGTTCTACTGGACCCCGCTCTGTCTTTCATCCCACACATACAGTCACTAACAAAATCTTGTCTTCTCCATCTAAAAAACATCTCCAGAATTCTCCCCTATCTCACACAAGACACAACTAAAATCCTAATACACTCTCTCACCATCACTCGACTAGACTATTGCAACTCGCTTCTTGTTGGCCTGCCCACCACCCGACTATCTCCACTTCAATCCATTATGAATGCCACTGCTAGACACATCTTCTGTACACAACGTTCAGTGTTGGCATCGCCTCTCTGTCAATCACTTCGCTGGCTTCCCTTAGCCTCAAGAATAAAATGTTAAATCATGACCCTAACTTACAAAGCCCTCAACAATAATGCTCCCCCATACATTTCTGCTCTCATCTCCAAATATTCCCCCAACCGCCCTCTTCATTCTGCTAATGACCTTCTTCTTTCTACAACTCTTGTCACCTCCTCTCACTCGCGCCTCCAGGACTTTTCTCGTGCTGCCCCTATTCTCTGGAAGTCCTTGCCTCGCTCCACCAGATTGTCCTCTTGCCTCAAAACATTTAAAACCTCATTAAAAACGCATCTCTTTAAAGTAGCATATCGTCTTCCACCCTAACACGCTCAGCACCTCTCTCTCCCTCCTTTACCACACACACAATAGGTTGTAAGTCGGCGAGTTTCTATCCTGCAAGGTGCTTTGGGGAAAGTACCATGGACACTGGATTCGAGGCTCAAAGACACAGGCCTCCTTGCTTTGCTATGTTTTGTTTGTATTTACCTTTGCCTGGAACTTATCTTACGTACAGCGCTACGGAATAAGTTGTTGCGTTATAAATAAACAATAATAATAGTAATAATAATAATAATGTGATTATTTTTATTTTATTTGCAATTTCTAATGTGTATTTTTCAATTAGAATAAAGTAAAATAAACCTGTACAATATGTCTCACCGCCAATAGGACTTGGCTTCTCTCGTACTGCTGGAGACCGATCACATAAAGCAAATACCAATATGGACATGACCCTGGAGCTGTCTGAGCCTGTTATTGTTACACAATTATTAGAATCCTTTTTAAATAGTTTCATATATTTAATATTTAATCTCTCTGTATCCAGGGATATAATGCATGAATATGTAGCTTGGAATATAAAGCACTAGGTCAACATCTTACTTGCCCTTCTTATCCTATAATCAAATATACCAGAGTATAAGCCGACCCGAATATAAGCCGAGGCACCTAATTTTACTGCAAAAAAATGGGAAAACTTTTTGACTCGTGTATAAGCCTAGGGAGGGAAATGCAGCAGCTACTGATAAATGTCAAAAATAAAAATAGATACCAATAAAATTACATTAATTGAGGCATCAGTAGGTTAAATGTTTTTGAATATTTATTTAAAAGAAAAACAGTAAACTCGCTGCATAAGTGGCAAATAGGGTCAACAAAAACAATATGGTATCAACAATAGCTTTAAAAGTGCAAGAATCTTAGCTCAGTCAGCAACCAAGCTAAAACACTTCAAAACTGGATTCCTCCTCATCGTGTGTATGTCCAAAGAGAGCTTCAGCTTTAGGTGGTGTGAGGTTATCAGCATAGACATTGGCGTCATCACTGAGTTTGCAGTCATGACCATCACTGCTGTCATTCTCATACAAAGCGCTGTCTTCACTGCCATCCATAGCATTACTAATGCCACATTTCTTGAAGGCGCGTTGCACCATATCCTCTGGAATCTCTTCCCATGCATCACGAACCCACTTTGATATCAGTTCTATGTCGGGCTTCATCAGATTTCCAACTTTTGTCAGTCAGGCTTGACCAGATGACATCCATTCATGCCACATCTTTCGCACGCGGTCTTTGAAGGGTTTATTAAAACACACATCTAGCGCTGCAATACAGATGTAAGCCCACCTGGAATAACGGCCAAAGTAACTTGAGAAGACTTTGCCAATTTTTTCATTGGATGTGTGGGCTCTGAACATATCCCAAACTAGCAATGATGTTTGTTTCTTTAAGGCTGCTCCTGGTCGTCTGTTCCAAATTTCTTCCAGCCATTTTTTGTTCCGTCTTCATCCATCCAGCCTTTAATATGTGCGCGCACTGTAATTCGTGGTGGGAATTTGACCTTTTTAGGCAAGGTCTTTCTTTTCAAAATAATAACAGGCCGCAGCTTAGTTCCATTAGCCAAACATGACAGAACGACTGTGAAATGTTTTTTTTTTTTCATTTCCTGTGGTTCTGAGCAAAATAGTTTTGTCTCCCAAACTTGCCACAGTTCTGTTGCTTGGAAGATCAAAGGTCATCCATATTCCCAATATCTCTCAGGTCATAGTTATGGATCCTTCTTTGTTTTATGATGAATAAATGGAATAACATCACTTTTTCATCAAGGTCTTTTGGCAACTTCTGTGAAATCTTTGTTGTTTGCCGCAAACATAAGGCAAACCTGTTCATAAAGCGGGTACATCATCCTGTTGACGCAACTAATTTTTCAATGCCTGGTGCTTTTAATTTGTCATCTTTAGCCATTTGAAGGGCACGTAAGCGAATTTCTATGCGTGTTACGCCACCTTATAAACCATTTATTCAATTCAGTCTCTAAAGCTTCATAGGAAGTCGTTAAACCACGTCGAGCTTTTTTTGCCTTTGGAATCTTTTCCAAGTCAGCTTTCATTTTGCGCCACTCGCTCGCCACGCTGTTTTTCATCAACACAAAATTCCCTACTTGCAATACTGTTATTGCTTTCTTCTGCTCTTGATACAACCTAAATTGGAAACCAGCTTCGTATGACCTGCGTTTTTGTTTTGGTCCAGGATTAGAAGTATTGGGATTGGGAAAAAAAAAACCTGCTTTGAAAAAGAATGCCATACCATAGCGATTGAATTCTCAAAATATATCGTTAGTCCTGCTAAAAAAAAGCCCTAGTTATAGTTCTTAAAAGAGGTCAATTTACAGTAAAAATGGTGGTGTCCCAGCAACTACACATATAAACAAGTAAAATCAATTGGCAATAGAAGCAGCAAGACAGACAGACCAAACATGTCATGTCATCACATTCTGGAATATCAGCAGCCTGCGTTAGGACTCAAACTATACAAGCTGCACTGTGTACATGCGGTAAGGCAGCTTATGTAGTAATGCAGCGCATGCAGTAATATAGCGTGTATAGTATGAGCCCGAACACAGACTGCTCCTGGGGTACTTGGAGACAGGGGAGCCTGGGGTGCATGGAGGCAGGGTGACCTGGGGTGCATGGAGGCAGGGGGACCTGGGGTTCATGGAGGCAGGGGGACCTGGGGTGCATAGAGGCAGGGGACCTGGGGTACTTGGAGACAGGGGAGCCTGGGGTGCATGGAGGCAGGGGACCTGGGGTACTTGGAGACAGGGGAGCCTGGGGTACTTGGTGACAGGGGAGCCTGGGGTGCATGGAGGCAGGGAGACCTGGGGTACTTGGAGACAGGGGAGCCTGGGGTGCATGGAGGCAGGGGGACCTGGGGTACTTGGAGACAGGGGAGCCTGGGGTGCATGGAGGCAGGGAGACCTGGGGTACTTGGAGACAGGGGAGCCTGGGGTGCATGGAGGCAGGGGACCTGGGGTACTTGGAGACAGGGGAGCCTGGGGTACTTGGTGACAGGGGAGCCTGGGGTGCATGGAGGCAGGGAGACCTGGGGTACTTGGAGACAGGGGAGCCTGGGGTGCATGGAGGCAGGGGGACCTGGGGTACTTGGAGACAGGGGAGCCTGGGGTGCATGGAGGCAGGGAGACCTGGGGTACTTGGAGACAGGGGAGCCTGGGGTGCATGGAGGCAGGGAGACCTGGGGTACTTGGAGACAGGGGAGCCTGGGGTGCATGGAGGCAGGGGACCGGGGGTACTTGGAGACCGGGGAGCCTGGGGTACTTGGTGACAGGGGAGCCTGGGGTGCATGGAGGCAGGGAGACCTGGGGTACTTGGAGACAGGGGAGCCTGGGGTGCATGGAGGCAGGGGGACCTGGGGTACTTGGAGACAGGGGAGCCTGGGGTGCATGGAGGCAGGGAGACCTGGGGTACTTGGAGACAGGGGAGCCTGGGGTGCATGGAGGCAGGGGGACCTGGGGTACTTAGAGACAGGGGAGCCTGGGTTGCATTGAGACAGGGGTCCTGGGGTACATGCAGACAGGGGGACCTGGGGTACATGGAGACAGGGGGCCTAGGTATAGGCGGAGAGAGATGGGAGTCCTGAGAGACATGGGAGAGAGTCTGAGTGGCGAGAAGAGATAAGACGTGACTGGGGTATAGGGGGGAGAGAGCAGATGCTGGGCTGAGAGGAAGAAATGTGTTTGGGTGAGCAGATGGACTGGAGAACGATGATTTGAAGGTGACTCACTGCTCTTTAAGAGGCTGAGAGGGAGATGATAGGCTTAGGACAGAGAATAGAGAGAACCTGTATAGGTGAGAACATGAGCAATGAGAAGAAACTAAAGGGGAGGGGGCGTCCTGGCATATGGGGGGGGGGGATCGGGAGCTGGGCTGGACTAGAGCTGAGAAGAAGTTTTTGGGGAGATAGGCAGTTAATGGGGCCATGCGGAGAGGAGACAGGCTGGAAAACATTACACAAAACAGAGAATATATTATGAGCCCTAACACAGGCTGCTCTATGCAAGCTGTAACGGAACCCATCACTGTTTTACCCTGTTTTATGGTTATTATTATGGTTAAAATATGATCCTACTATTATACTGTATGTATGTTGGTTTATGCTCTGCAGAATATTGGCCCAGACTATTGCAGACCTTGGCATGGGAGATAATCCTGTTACAGAGACTCCTCATAAGATAAGGAAGTCTATTGTATAAAGTGTTTTCATTCTCAGACATAAGAACAAAGAAGGATGATCTAATCCATGTCTGATTGTATCAAAGTTGCCACGTAGCCTCAGGGAGGTGTGACCCACCTATTGTCCCTATATGTGTATTGTGTGGCCAACTATGGGGGATATGTGAAATGTCTGTGTGTTATGTGTAAAAGATACTTTTACTAACGTTTGAACCCCTGGTCTGATTCATGCCATTTTTTAATATGTTGTTCCACAATTTATGTTGTTCATAAAAATGTAAGATTTATTTATGTACTATATAAAATCATAAAGTTATAAAAATGTATAAAAATGTGTAGGTCTTAGCTGGGAGATAATTGAGTCGATACAGTAATAAACTCAATTATCTCCCAAACAAAGTGGAGGTAAACGGTGGGCGTTACTACTGTGTTATTAATTGTTCTATACCTCCCCCCTGGGTGTGTTCTGTTTGTACCTGACTGTAATAAAAACCAGGCTGGGTGTGCCAGCAAGAGAGTTCTACTTGACCCTTCAAAACGTAGCCTCGTCTCGTTCTTGGAGGGGATTGCTATATCATACTGGGGATTGCTATGCTTTGCATACTCCCTTGAGCTTTAAACTACTGAACCCTTGTTCCTGATGTACTCTCCTTGGAGGAGAGGTCTTCCCCACACGATCCTGGATGCTGGAGATTCATACAGGGTGGAAGGAAGACAGCGCGGTTCCAGTTAAGCTACGGCGGTTGTGGAGTCTGTGGTGGTTGTGGTGTCCGGTGCGGTGCTTGTAGTCCTCGGCGCAAGCTAGGACGCGTCCATCAACGGAGGTACCCAGTCTGGGTGCCAGGAGATCCGTTACACAAGCCAACACTGGGTCCAGATAGGGGTTAACCCTCCTGGCGGTATGATTATGTCAGTATTATGTTAAAGCGATACATTCTAAAATACTGACATAATCATACCACCTTTAGACACCATTACCCCTTCCTCCTCTCCTCCTCCATTTCCCCTTATCCTCCTCCTCATCCCTTTCCCCCTCTCCCCCTTATCCTCCTCTTCCTCCTCCCCCCCTCATCCTCCTCCTGTTCCCCCCTCATCCTCCTTCTTTCCCCCCTCATCCGCCTCCTTTCCCCCCTCACCCTCCTCCTTTCCCCTTCACCCTCATCCTGTTTCCCCTCATCCTCCTCCTCCCCCCCCTCCTCCTCCTCCTTTCCCCCTCCTCCTGTTCCCCCTCACCCTCCTATTCCCCCCTCATCCTCCTTTCCCCCATCATCCGCCTGTTCCTCCCTCATCCGCCTGTTCCTCCCTCATCCTCCTGTTCCTCCATCATCCTCCTGTTCCTCCTCATCCTCCTTTCCCTCCTCATCCTCCTTTACCCCATCATCCTCCTGCCCCCCCTCATCCTCCTGTTCCTCCATCATCCTCCTGTTCCCCATCATCCTCCTGTTCCTTCATCATCCTCCTGCTCCTCCTGTTCCCCCCTCATCCTCCTGTTCCCCCATCATCCTCCTGTTCCCCCTCAAACTCCTGTTCCCCCTCAACCTCCTTTTCCCCCCTCATCCTCCTGTCCCCCCCTCATCCTCCTGTTCCCCCCTCAACCTCCTGTTCCCCCCTCATCCTCTTGTTCCCCCATCATCCTCCTGTTCCCCCATCATCCTCCTTTTCCCCCCTCAACCTCCTGTTCCCCCCTCATCCTCCTGTCCCCCATCATCCTCCTGTTCCTCCCTCATCCTCCTGTTCTCCCATCATCTTCCCGTTCCTCCCTCATCCTCCTGTCCCCCCCTTATCCTCCTGTTCCTCCATCATCCTCCTGTTCCCCCCTCATCCTCCTGTTCCCCCCTCAACCTCCTGTTCCCCCCTCATCCTCCTGTTCCCCCATCATCCTTCTTTTCCCCCCTCAACCTCCTGTTCCCCCTCATCCTCCTGTCCCCCCATCATCCTCCTATTCCTCCTGTAACGGAGCTGGAACATGCAGTCCAATATCTCCGCTGGTATACGGTAAAATACCCAAGAAGCACTACAGTCTCACCATTCCCGACCTCCCATATTGGACGACACATGAATACTGACTTTATTTACCTTTACAGAAATATATATACATCTCTTTGGCCACAGGCAATACACATGCCCATATTTGGCCGCACAATACACATAAAGAGAACAATAGGTGGGTCACACCTCCCTGGCAACTTTGATACAATCAGACATTGATTCAATTACACTTCTTTGTTCTTATCTGAGAATGAAAACACTGTATACAATAGACTTCCTTTATCTTATGCGGAGTCGCTGTAACAGGATTATCTCCCATGCCAAGTAGCTGCAAATGTCTGGGACAATATTCTGCAGAGCATCAACCAACATACATGCAGTATAATAGTAGGATCATATTTTAACCATAATAATCATAAAACAGGGTAAAACAGTGATGGGTTCCGTTACACACCTCCCCCGTGACCATAAGCCGGCATACACGGTCTGATCCCAACGGATCGGCCTGGGGATGTCCGGACAAAAGTATTTG
Source organism: Discoglossus pictus (assembly GCA_027410445.1). Classification (NCBI taxonomy): domain Eukaryota; kingdom Metazoa; phylum Chordata; class Amphibia; order Anura; family Alytidae; genus Discoglossus; species Discoglossus pictus. Next base: position 559,422,898 of record CM050163.1, read on the forward strand.
TTGGTCAATTCTCTAGTTTGACAACCCATCAGCATTACTGCAATTCACATTTACTCACATTTCCCATATCCCCAGAGAGCTGGGATCTGAGCTCACAAAACTACCGAATAGCGCTCAGATCCTCTTCACACAGTTCAATTGCCATGTAGCTAAAGTCTTTCCCATAGTCTTTCATTATATGAATGGGCTCCATGGCATAGCTATCTGTGGTATCACCGCTCCCACAGGGCAAGTACAGAATGACCCCCCTGTATGTAAAGGGCCAGAATGAGTGACATACACTCTGGTATGGCCGAACACTGGTTCCAAAGGGCAATATGTACCAGGGCCATAGTCGCAGGGCAGGAGGCTGGCAAACAGTCCTCTCCAAGCCAAAGTGGCTAAGGGCACTTCGTCACACATCTCCCCTTTGGGGGGAAGTCTAAACAGGCACCTGGATATTTCGCTGGGGTGATGGTGCAACACGCTGAGGGGACTTGAGGGGCAGAGGCCAGCGGCACTCTGCCCTGATGCCAGCTCTTCTGCTGGTATAACCTGCAGGACCTCCTGCTCTGTACAAGGGACAAAGGGAGGGCAGAGGCCGACTGCACTCTGCCCCACTGTCAGCTCTTCTGCTGGGGTACCTGGGACATATTCCGGCTCAGTAGCCAGGGAAACGTGGGGGTCAGTGGGGGTTAACATTTCCTCTGTTAACCCTGGGGCCACATTAGAAGTTAGCTGGGAAGGGGAATTTATACTTACCCCCTCCTCCGGTTGTCCCAGTGAGGGTAGTTGGGGATCTGGACAGGCTGCGGGCGCAGAGACCACGGTCCCATCTGCGCCGTCTGGGAGATTGGTGTCTCCCCTGGTTAGGGTAAACTGTCGCTGGGGGGGAAGGACGACACCTTTGGCCCCCTGGGGTACCCCCTGCCGCTGTGGAGGAAGGACGACACCTTCTGCTCCCTGGGGTACACACTGCCGCTCGGGGGGGAAGGACGACACCTTCTGCCCCCTGGGGTTCACACTGCCGCTGAGGGGGAAGGACGACACCTTCTGCCCCCTGGGGTTCACACTGCCACTGGGGGGAAAGGACGACACCTTCTGCCCCCTGGGGTTCACACTGCCGCTGGGGAGGAAGGACGGCCCCTTCTGCTCCCTGGGGTACACACTGCCGCTGGGGAGGAAGGACGACACCTTCGGCTCCCTGGGGAACACACTGCCGCTAGGGAGGAAGGACGACACCTTCGGCCCCCTGGGGTACACACTGCCGCTGGGGAGGAAGGACGACACCTCCAGCTCCCTGGGGAACACACTGCCGCTGGGGAGGAAGGACGACACCTTCAGCTCCCTGGGGTTCACACGGCCGCTGGGGGGGAGAATTAGTTGGAGTATTCCACGTGGAGCGGTTTCTGTTTCTGGGACAGTCTCTCTGCATGTGGCCCTGCTGTTTACACGTGTGGCACCTGATGTACCGTGGAGGGGTTTGGTAGTTCCCACCACCTGGACGCAGTGCTGGGGGGGGGGTTATTGGTGGGAGGTGGGTTAGCAGCTCCCAAGATGGACCGCTCCCGTGCCCGCTGCTTTTCCATTATGAATTTGTGGACATCTGTCATTAACCATTCCAAGGTTTTTATGGGAAGAGTACCTGGGAAAAAGGCCAGTCTGCTTTGGAGTTCTCTTTGAAACTCAGTCTGTGGGGTAATAAGAGGTACTGTAACCATGAGTTCCTTTCTGTCTGCATCCCTGTAGTCCGCGGCCGCCTCCTCCTCCTCATGATGGAACGCTGTCTGAAAACTAGCCGGTTCCATCCTGCTGTAGCCAGGGGCGCTGTACGGATACTAGCGTTGCCCTCAATTTGTACTCCACGGAATGGTGTCTCCTGTAGCTGTCCTTCTGACCGTGGGAACAATCCCGCCACTTGCCAACAAATGTAACGGAGCTGCAACACGCAGTCCAATATCTCCGCTGGTATACGGTAAAATACCCAAGAAGCACTACAGTCTCACCATTCCCGACCTCCCATATTGGACGACACACAATTTGGGAGTCAAATGAATACTGACTTTATTTACCTTTACAGAAATATATATACATCTCTTTGGCCACAGGCAATACACATGCCCATATTTGGCCGCACAATACACATAAAGATAACAATTGGTGGGTTACACCTCCCTGGCAACTTTGATACAATCAGACATTGATTCAATTACACTTCTTTGTTCTTATCTGAGAATGAAAACACTGTATACAATAGACTTCCTTTATCTTATGCGGAGTCGCTGTAACAGGATTATCTCCCATGCCAAGTAGCTGCAAATGTCTGGGACAATTTTCTGCAGAGCATCAACCAACATACATGCAGTATAATAGTAGGATCATATTTTAACCATAATAATCATAAAACAGGGTAAAACAGTGATGGGTTCCGTTACACCTCCATCATCCTCCTGTTCCCCCATCATCTTCCCGTTCCTCCCTCATCCTCCTGTTCCCCCCTCATCCTCCTGTTCCCCCTCATCCTCCTGTTCCTCCATCATCCTCCTGTTCCCCCTCATCCTCCTGGTCCTCCATCATCCTCCTGTTCCCCCCCTCATCCTCCTGTTCCCCCTTATCCTCCTTTGCCTCCATCATCCTCCTGTTCCCCCTCATCCTCCTGTTCCTCCATCATCCTCCTGTTCCTCCATCATCCTCCTGTTTCCCCTTCAACCTCCTGTTCCCCCCCTCATCCTCCTGTTCCTCCATCATCCTCCTGTTCCCCATCATCCTCCTGCTCCCCCCCTCATCCTCCTGTTCCCCCCTCATCCTCCTGTTCCCCCTCATCCTCCTGTTCCTCCATCATCCTCCTGTTCCCCCATCATTCTCCTGTTTCCCCCTCAACCTCCTGTTTCCCCCTCAACCTCCTGTTCCCCCATCATCCTCCTGTTTCCCCCTCAACCTCCTGTTTCCCCCTCAACCTCCTGTTCCCCATCATCCTCCTGTTCCTCCATCATCCTCCTGTTCCCCCTCAACCTCCTGTTTCCCCCTCATACTCCTGTTCCGCCCTCATCCTCCTGTTCCCCCCTCAACCTCCAATTTCCCATCATCCTCCTGTTCCTCCGTCATCCTCCTGTTCCCCCCTCATCCTCCTGTTCCCCCGTCATCCTCCTGTCCCCCCTCTCATCCTCCTGTTACCCCGTCATCCTCCTGTTCCCCCCTTATCCTCCTGTTCCCCCATCATCCTCCTGTTCCCCCCTCATCCTCCTGTCCCCCGTCATCCTCCTGTCCCCCCTCTCATCCTCCTGTTCCCCCGTCATCCTCCTGTCCCCCCCCCTCATCCTCCTGTTCCCCCGTCATCCTCCTGTCCCCCTCTCATCCTCCTGTTCCCCCTCATCCTCCTGTTCCCCGTCATCCTCCTGTTCTCCCATCATCCTCCTGCTCCCCCCTCATCCTCCTCTCCCCCCATCATCCTCCTGTTCCCCATCATCCTCCTGTTCCCCCCTCTATCCTGCAGGGTGCTTTGGGGAAAGCTCTATGAACACTGCAATCAAGGCTCAAAGACAGGACCCTCCTTGCTTTGTTATGTTTTGTTTGTATTTATTTTTGCCTGGAACTTATCTTATGTACAGCGCTATGGAATATGTTGTTGCGTCATAAATAAACGATAATAATAGTAATAATAATAATAATGTGATTATTTCTATTTTATTTGCAATCTCTAATGTGTATTTTTCAATTAGAATAAAGTAAAATAAACCTGTACAATATGTCTCAACGCCAATAGGACTTGGCTGCTCTCGTACTGCTGGAGACCGATCACATAAAGCAAATACCAATATGGACATGACCCTGGAGCTGTCTGAGCCTGTTATTGTTACACAATTATTAGAATCCTTTTTAAATAGTGTCATATATTTAATATTTAATCTCTCTGTATCCAGGGATATAATGCATGAATATGTAGCTTCGAATATAAAGCACTAGATCAACATCTTACTTCCCCTTCTTATCCTTAAGCAATTACTTAAATCCTATAAAGTATCAGGATATTTAATAATACCCAAGAGTGAATTTAATGCTTGGTGTCATGGCGGCTCAGCATCATAATTTACCTTTTTGACATTCAAAATGCAACTGAAAAAAAAGCAGGTTCTACAATAGTACATTATAGGGTCTATGTCAACCGAAATTAAATTATTTGTTTAGGTTATTTTTAAAGAGCATGAAAGGCTGGCTATATGTTGTGTTATCTATTTTTTTCTAAAGTTAATATATTCTGGGAAATGATATGTTGTTATTGCTGTATGTATATGCAAATGAAGCAGCTCATGGTTATTAATTAGCTGCTTGGATGTGTTATTTAGGATTACAGCCTGTTTGTCTGTTTCTGTAATGGCAAAAATAAATACGCCAATGTTATCTGGCAGTTAGAACACTGTTTTGAGATGCACATTATTATATAGAAGCCACACAATCAATTCTAAATATTTCAGAAATGATTTACTATAGAGAGAAACTGCTAGCACAATGTATAGCTAGTATTGAAATCAACTTTATATTGTGGTGACAGAGTCCATTTAGGTGTCTTGCTAGTTCTCATAAGTGTTCTTATAAGAGTTTTCTCTGTTTCAGGGGGGGTTGAGTTTACTGATAAAGATTTGTCTCACTTCGAGCAGCCTTAACAGGGCACTTATTTCCTGTAGCTACAGGGGACAGTTCATACAGAGCGATCACTCAAGGGTTTGTTGTGGGAGGAATGTAATAGCCACCTGGCTCCCTAAGTGGAAAGTTCATTCACAAGATTTCCTGTGGGGGACATGTAATTGAGCCCAAACATGGGTTTATGTGAGCAACAGACTTAGCAAAGCTCTCTTCCCCAGGTAGGACTGGAAGGGTTAACTTTCCTAATCAGTTGATTAGCTGCACCTGGGCAGCTCTAATTTGGACTGATTGTAGCTTGTCTGAGCTGAAGAAAGACACACACAGTGAGATAGCAGCCTGCAACTTATGACCACTTGGAGCAGACTGTAGGCCTGGAAATTTAAAAAAATTACCAACCAGTGATTTTTCAAATTATTGGACTGTTTGTTTTGATCCACCCAGGTTTAGCTGGATTAGAGCTGGTTAGTGAGGAAACTGAATATTTGTTAAAGTAGTGCCTTAGTGGAAGCTAGGACTATAATTTTCATTGATTTGTTTTGTTTGTTATTTTTATACCACTGGCTAAATTACAGTAGAAACGTGTAAAATTCTCTACAGCCTCTTGTATTGTGTCCTCCATCAAAGTGGCTGAAACACGGACACAAAACCCAAAGGAGACTGGGAACTTGTCACAATACATGGACACATTTAATTAATGCACATTAAAGGGATATCTAAGTGAGCTGGGTTAATGCATTTCTGCACGCTGTAGGCAAAAAGCAGCCCACATCTCATAAAACATTTTATTTTTATTAATATCTAAAAATCCCTCTAATGATTATGTTGTTGTGTCTACACAACTTCCTGGTGCCTCCCAATCAGCATGCAGCACCCGGGGAGCAATATTAACTCACTATTTACCTGCTGTTGCTTGCTCAGCCAATCTCCTTACAGCTTCCTCCTTGCAGCTTCCTGTCACATGTCAGTGATACACTACATTTCCCAGGCTCCTTTGCCTACATATCTCATGCTGCTTTGCACCACAGCCAATAGGAGAGCAGTGTTGTCACTGCTGGTATATGACTCATCCCTGCTTCCTGGCTATGCTGTGTGGTGTTGCCATAGTAACTAACATAGTGCTATGTCTGAAATCTTTCTCTAACCGGATTGGTCAAAACAAATTGAACTGGTGTTAACCTTCATTTTAAACTGTCAGAAATTACAGTAGTTTTTGCTAACTTCAAGGTAAGTGTTTAAATGTTTATTTTGGTATTTTTTCTTGCAAACATTTTTTTTTCATACACTTTGGATTCTCCTCCCTCAGATGCATTCATAATCCAGGAAACTGAGATATCCCTTTAAGTTTGTCGTTTTTTTTTTATTTTTTAAATACTGTTATTTGTTACATTTAAATTGTTCCAAAGATACTGTTTAGGTTTCAGACATTACAAACACACATAATTACGTGGAGCTGACTAGAAAGAGCGTATTCTGCATAACACTAATTTGCAAATCCCAGACAAATAGCTCGGTCTTAAAACAGAAAACGATTTTATTTAAATAAAACCAAGCCCCAAAACACAAAAATGTAAACAAAAGCATGCACTAAAGGTTTATAGACACATGGATCAAAAACATAATTTGGTTTCTCTGTTGAATGCCTTTTTGGGATCTCAGAAAGACATTCTCTCACTTTGTATACAGTGATTAGGAGTAAGTTACAATGCACTCCCCTTCTGGATTTCTACTTTGTCATGGTGAAGGGGCTTGTGTACTACAATGAAGCTGTGAGCTATACCAAATAGGGTCACCCAAAATGGGCAGGTTATAGCAGAGAGGTAAAACAAATAGTGGTCCATTGGAGAAAGAATTGGCAACCCACTCCGGTATCATTGCCACGAAAACCTTATGGAGTAACACACCCAGACGCCAAATGCTCCTGGCATGCTGTATTCCATAGGGTCACGGAGAGATGGACACGACTGAATGACTGAACAACAAAAACAGAATGCACTGCTGCAAAATAATCATAAAAACAGCTTTTAACTAAATAAAACTAACCTAACAACTTCAAAAATTAAGCAAAAAGGAACACCTAATCTTTATGAATAAAAATATGCAAAAATACACTTTTTTAGGTTTAAAATCCTAATAAGTCTTTGTTTTGTGAGATAGGGATATGGAAGGTTTCCGGTTTCTATACCCATGTTCTTTTTGACTTTATGTACTTTAAAGTAATTATTGCCATGATCACCCGGACTAGAAGAAGTCCGGGATACTGGAAATGTAACATTTCCTTACTCAGCCTGCCCAGCCGGTTCTAACTAACTCACTGGCTAGTGCTGTGTAGCTGTCTCTTTTTCAGCAAACTCCGTTCTGTGATTCTATCTCTAGCACATACTGACTGTACACTTCATTAGGTGGCAGCTTGACCCATCAATCTTTAAGTGTTCTATGATCAGGTGCATCTAATCAACTGCTCAGGAGAGTTAACTCTGTGGCTCACATAAACCCTCATACTATTTACACTCTAATTGAATCATTTTTGAAAATCAAATTAATAAAAATGCATAAGCAAGTAGTAGCGAAATGCCCAGATGCCCAACATTGTGTTTAATGCAGCACAAATTAACTAAGATCACGGATCTTTTTGAAGTAGTTCTACGGAATTACACAAACCGCTAATATCATAAGGCAGAGGATGATAACCCAGCATATGTTATTTATTAACATCCGTAGAATCTGGCAGCTTATTCGGGGATTTCCATGTATGGCTGCCATGATTGGAAGTATTAAAACATAACAAAGATACCAGGAAACATGGGAAATGCAAATATTTATGTAGTCTATTTACCTTTTACAGATATTTTATTATATAAAGATATAATCAAAATTGGGCAGTTTGTTGAAATGGGAAAGTGTAAAATAAAATGTGGATTAGTTGTGGAAATGCTGCGATGATCTGGAATACTGGTGTGGGTGTGTTGGGTTATCATTGTTATATCATTATTGTGGTGGGCATGGTGGCAGGGGCATGAGGTCCATGTATTACCAAGGTGAGGAATAGAGCGTCTCAAATGTACTGAATGTTTAGTGATTTTGTGCCTTGTAAGACTACGAGGAGAAGCAAGTCACATTATTCAAATGGACCTATAAGAATGGCAGGGCCAAGATGTACTAAGCTATGTCAGATGTTTATTTATTCTCACTAAAAGCCGCCCACTTAGCTAAGAGCGGTATGTTGTAGCTATTGTTTTGTACAGCAAAATATTTAAATTAAAGTATGCAACCTATGGCTCTAGAGCAAAACGTGGCCCGTACAGATCAACATGAGGATCTTCAGTCAAGCCCAAATCTGACAGTATGAATTCAACTCATGGTTAGCTTCGAACTCACATCAGTGTTAGTTTGTTTCATTTATTAATAGTAGGCCAAAAAAGTAAGATCTGTGTAATTGTGATCATGTGACTGTGCTATTTCATAAACAAAGTCATGCCATTAACTACTTAGCCAAACAATATATAATGACTTAGATCAGAGTCAGTTCCTGTCCTGTTATAGGGCGAGTGGACGGCCAGTTACGAGAATTTACTTTATTTGCATATTTTAGGCTAAAATAATTTTTCTCTATTTTCTGCATTCTGAACACAACAATCTAACTGTGTAGCGACAATAACTTTGATAGAGATATCTGAAATATTACAATTTTTTTATGGGCAATACAAAATCAAAAAATAATATGATTGATCTAAAATAATTGCATACAGGTGAATTGTTAACATCGTAAAAATAAGTTAAAATGTATAATTCACTTTTCCTGTTTAATACTTTGTTACCAATATAAACCGTGTTACAAAACAGTTTATAGCGATACAAAGCTTTTTACATAGAATTAAATGAGAATAATCATGTACAACCACCCGACGCGCGTTTCTAAGCTAACTCTTGGAATTTTCAAGGGAACTGAATCATCTGACTCTCTTTGTAGTACTTGCAGCTGCCAGAGGGTTATAGCTTTGTACAAACCTCACAGGGTTCTTTAAGAAACTACATGTATATGTGAGATGGAAAAGGCATCCAGGTAGTAACATGATGATTTACTGTGAGATCTGGAAGAGAAGTAACTTGGAGTTATGTAATTATATTCCCAGAGGCTCCATGACTCCCACATACCAGTGCCAGAAACAAATCTGGCCCAATTAAATATTCATGTCTTAATAGAGAGTATAAATCATCACAACCCTCCATGACCCCTTGCCATAAATCTGTGTATCACCTATGACATGCTGAGGTGCGTGGGATATTGGGTGCTGTAAAGGAGTGTTTGCCCAAAGCAGTGTAAACACTCTGAGCTGTACATTACCATACTGAGCTGCACATTAGCACACTGAGCTGCACATCATCATTCTGAACTGCACATTAACATACAGGAGGCGCACATTAACGTACAGGCGCAGCACATTAGAATACAGGAGCAGAACATTAGCATACAGCAGACGCACATTAGCATACTGGGCCGCACATTAGCATACTGATCTGCACAATAGCATATATAAGCCGTACATTAGCATATTGAGACGCACATTAGCATACTGAGGAGCACATTAGCATACAGGAGCCATACATTAGCATACTGACCTTCACATTAGCATATTGATCCGCACATTAACATACATGAGCCACACATTAGCATACTGAGCCATACATTAGTATACTGAGCTGTCCATTAGCATACCAGAGCAACACATTAGCATACAGGAGCATATTAGTATGCTGAATTGAAAAATCAATTCTTAATATTTCAAAAATGATTTACTGTAGAGAAACTACATTATTAATAATGAGTATGGCAGTATATTATGATACCTTTTGTTTTGGACAAACGCCTTATTTAACCTCTCTGAAGCAATACTACATGAGATGGAAACCTCCGTTTGAATAAAAACAGCAGATGCAGAGATAGTGGGGACAGCATCTGACATCATCAGGTGAATACATATATGGGGATTAAACATAACATAGTATAGGAAACATATATACACATATACATCAATATATACATGAAAAACCAGAGGACCGTAGTCCACAGTGATATCTTTCCTGTTGGACAAACACCTCACAAAGAGTGCTGAGTCTGTTATGGTATAAGAAGAAAAAATCACATGAAATTCTGATAATGTGTTAGAAAACCCAAGTCTATATTAAGTCCTGTGTTTTTTGTGTTGAAGAATGTGATCATCTTTATTTCAATGCTTTTCACTCTTGGATGTTTTTACATTTTCCACTGGAGCTGGCAGCAATTCTATGCCCACTGCTACTTGTACTTTATCACCCCAACAGGAAGCTGGTTTCATCTTAAAGGGAATATGGACGGCTCCTGCATGTGAATAGGTATATAATATCCCTGAGTATCTATTTACTTACATGTACATTATGTTATTATGAAGTGCTTATAAGCTCTGTTTTTACTGAATGATAAAATCATACAAATAGTCCCTGTATGGGTCTGCCCTAATAGTCCCTGTATGAGTCTATCCACTGCAAAATAAGAAGATACAGACTCTGTAGGGCCGGTATGCAGTGTCTCATACCAACCAATCAGTGACCATCTGCGGAGATATGGACACTGAAAGGTTAGGACACTACACTGCATGTCCAGCCCTGCAGGGTCTGTGTCTGCATGCAATACAGTGGGCAGACCCATACAGGCACTATTTATTTGATTTTAGGCAGTAAAAACAGAACTTATAAGCACTTCTTAATAAAATAAAGTACGTCAGTAAATAGATAACCAGGGATATTATATACTGAGTAACATCCAGGGACCGTCCATGTCCCTTTAATGGGAGATACATACAGCAGAGTCTTGGGAAAAGTTGGAGATTTGAACTTAGGCCAATACATTTATAAGTCCAGAAAGATTCACAAAATAGGCCTCAAGATGTTACCTCTGAGCCTAACAGATAAAAATGAACATATAATATCTTAGTCTAATATTTGATAAAAAACAGTATTATTTTTAAAATGTGTATGTCATGAGAGCAAAAAGCTATTGGTTTAGTCAGGCGCTTGTTTAGTAAAAGTGAACTAACTAAAGAGAATCCCCCTGGCCACATTTTTTCATAATCTTTTAACAATTAAGACATTTTTTAATAATTACCCCAATACATACAGTTTCCCGTCATTGAAGTGAGGAGAGGGTTAAAAGCAGCTCTGCGCTTATTAAGACTCCACCCCCAACGGCGACATCACATCATTGTTTTTATATTTTTAAGGATAATTTTCAAGTAATATTTTTTTATATGATAATGCCCTTTTTAAAATGAGTTACTGATATAAGACATGACTAGTCCATCCTCACATATTTTATTTATATATTCTTGTAACTTGCCCGTCATAAATGACAGTATTAAATGTTATGTTCAGTTGCCTGTTCTGTTTCGCTATGTGCTGTCTCTCTCTCTGTGCCGTCTCTCTCTCTCTCTGTGCGCTCTCTGTCTCTCTGTGAGCTCTCTCTCTTTCTGTGCTGTCTTTCTTTATGCCTTCTAGCTCTCTCGCTCTGTGCCCTCTCCCTGCCGCTCTGTGTACTCTCTCTCCCTTCCCATTCCTCTCCTCTCTTCCTCCCTTCTCGCTTCCCCTCATTTTATGTCTCTCCCTCCCATTCTTTCTCCCTCCATTTTCCCTCTCCCTCCCTCTCTCTCTCTGCGTCTCCCTCCCTCTCTCCCTCCCTCTCTTTCTGCCTCCCTCCCCTCTCTCTATCTTTCTGTCTCTGCCTCCCTCGTTCTATCGCCCTCCCACTCACTATACCTCTCTCTCATCCTCCCTCTCTCTCTTCCCCTCCTCTCTTTCATCTTCCATCTCTTTCAGCCTCCTCCCTCTTTGCCTCCCTCCTTCTCTCTCCTCCCTCTCTCTCTCCCCCTCTCTCTACCTCCTCCTCCCTTCTCTCTCCTACCCTCTCTCTCTCTGCCTCCTCTCTCTATCCCACTTTCTCTCTGTGCCACCCTCTCTCTTCCTTCCTTCTCTCTCTTCCTCCCTCTCTCTCTCTGCCTCCTCTCTCCTTCCCTCTTTCTCTGACTCTTCTCTCCCTCCCTCTGTCTGCGCCTCCCTCCCTTACTCTCTGCCTCCCTTTCTTTCTCTTTTCCTCTCCTCCTCCCTTCACTCCCTCTCTCCCCTTCCGCTCTCTCTGCCTCCTCCCTTTTTGCCTCCCTCCTTCTCTCTCCTCCCTCTCTCTCTCCACCTCCTCCTCTCTCTCTCTCCTTCCCTCTTTCTCTCTGCCTCCTCTCTCTCTTTGCCTCCTTGCTTTCTCCCACTTTCTCTCTTTGCCACTCTCTCTCTGCCTTCCTCCTTTCTCTCCCTCCCTCTCTCTCTGCCTCTTGCTCTCCCTACCTCTCTCTCTGACTCTTCTCTCCCTCCCTCTGTCTGTGCCTCCCTCCCTTTCTCTCTGCCTCCCTTTCTTTCTCTTTGCCTCTCCTCCTCCCTTCACTCCCTCTCTCCCCTTCCTCTCTATCTGCCTTCCTCCCTTTCTCTCCCTCCCTCTCTCTCTGCCTCCCTCTCTCTCCCTCCCTCTCTCTCTGCCTCCTCTCTCTCCCCCTACTTCATCTTGTGAGTAACACTGCACAGAAACATCTCGCAGACGTTACTCACAGCTGACAACTATTATAGGTGATATATATGGAATAAATATATCATCCCTGTTTTATTATCTTATTTTTATTTTTATATTCCATTGAACGCAGTGGACCCTTGGTACTCTACCTTCATCCGTTCCAGGTGGCAGGATGAGTACCAAAAAATTGAGTACCAAACTCCCATAAGTAGTAATTTAAAATTGGTTTTAGCAAGCGTGATGAGTACCAAGGTAGTGGGCCTACTGTATTTCCATTGAACTTGTTGTATTTTTGGACCCCTGCTTTCTGGATTTTCCTGTTCCTACCTATTTTATGGATGCAATTCTAGACTATATCTGTAAGTAGATCGCTGTTGGGGTTTTATTACACTTGTTATGGCAGACTTCACCAGCCTTGGCTTTATGTGCGCTCCTCTTTGTGTTGTTTTAGTTACAAGCTGGGCACTAAGCTTTTTTCTTTTATTTTTCTTTAAATATATCAGAGAAGAATTGAACTGAGTGGTTAGATTATAATTTCATATTTTTAATGTCTGTGGTTTTGTCAGATATTTTAACAAAGATTGATTTTCTTGGATTTGGTTTCAGGTCCAACTTCCGTTAGATGCCGTTTCAGAATCTTTTTGGATTTATTTGCCTATTTTTTTAAATATTATTTCCAGCGAGGTATCCCTGACTTATTTCCCTATAGAAATAGTATTTATTTTCCACATTATGACACATAGCACCACTAATAATGTCAGACACGGCCACCATCTCTTTTTCTTATGATGAACTTACTGATCTATTACTGTTTTTTAGTCACTAAGGGGCTCATTCAATTGCGATTTGGCCAACTGAATAGGGCTCTAAGCACAGAGCATATTTTTTTTACAGAAGTTTTTAGTTAGTGAACTTCTATCCAAAAGCAAGGTCTTCTGTAAAAAAAAATATGCTCTGTGCTTATATAGAGCCCTATTCAATTGGCCAAATCGCATTTGAATGAGGCCCTTAGTCTTATGAATTAAATTATAAGAAAAACTAATTATCCTCTTCTGACATTTATTACCTTGTTCCGCTCTACTTATATTACCTGTCTGTCTCAATAAACTGATTGCATGTGTTAGGGATCATTTTAATCAATGACCGGAGATTATTAATTATTAATAGAAATTAGGAAAATGTGTCCGAGCTTATTTCCTCCTCTATCTAAGTATTTAATTCAGTTCACGTGTTGAGTTCTGTCAGGCTAAATGTTTTCAATTTTAATTATAAAAAAGATCATATCAAATGTAATGGTGTTGTATTTCTAGATTATGTTTTTGATTAATTCCAGCCTTTCTAATCAGGCTTGTTATGGCGGCCAATCCTGTCTGACAAGTCTCATCAGTTAAAGTGATTTTGAGTTTTGGCTCATCAGGATGTTTCTTTTGGCCCTAATTTAAATTCCCAGTGGCCTGGCAAAGTGCAATTGAACAATGGAAATGGATCAGAATATTAAAAACTATATAAAAGTTTTTTTTACTTTATACCAAAATTAAACTCTATACTTTCTATAAATATTTGAGTGAAATATTTGAGATATTTTTGGCTTACTTGCATTATTTTGCCACTAATATTTGTCAATATTGGAGCAGAAATATTGCTTTTTATGTTCTCCCTTACTGATGTCCTCCTCCATCTTTTGTAGCTAGGCCAGGCAGGTAAACAAAGACAGCAATGGCAGGCATGTATTATTATTATGTATTATTATTATTTATTATTACTATTATTATTTTCTAATTATAAAGCTCCACCATTTTCTGTAGAGCTATTTACAAATTAGAATAGAGTACAGTAACATATGAGTATTCTTCCTCTCTAATGTCCTCCTCCATCTTTTGTAGCTACAGATTGCTAAAAAGAATATGCAAATGTGATGTCACTGTTGGGGGTAGAATCATCCACACAGCTGGGCAGGCTCCATCTTCACCGGGGGAGCATTTTCTCAGCTGCTAGTGGGATCCATCCCCTTAGCAGGAAATGAACAATTTATTAGGCAAATAATGTGTAATACATGTGGTACATAAAACTCATCCATTAATAAAAGTGAATTATACTTACATAATGTATATGCATACTGTGGCAAGTTGCCAGTTTCCATTGGGTTTATGTCCGTGTTTCTGGCACCTTGATAGAGGAGCTCTATACCAGAGGCCTTAATATGTTCCAAATTTTAGTATATTAGTCAGTAATCCAAAATAATAAACCAAAAAACAAATGAATGGAAATAACAGGCCTACTACCACCAGAGCACTACATTTTCTCTTTTAGACTTTTACCTAACTATCTGCTCTCATCAAGCTAAACCTGGGTGGAGCACAAAATATCCCAACAGTTTTTTTTACCTTTACTGTCATGTATTCTTCAGAACGCCAGGCTTTCACTCTGCTGAAAATCACTCAACAGCTCCAAGCTGATATCTCTCTGTCTTTGTGGCTTTTCCCAGCTTTAGACAAATGGCACACTTCTCTTTGTGTTTCTTTCTTTCCAGCTGAAATAAAAAGCACACACTCCTGTGTGTTTGGGTCCTACTTCAACTCAGACCATCTATGTGTATCTTCACCTTCTCGTAAACTGTGCTCACAGATTTTTTTTATAGCCTCACACAGCTTCCCAAGATTTACTACATAGGCTAAAGAACCGCCCCCACGCTGATGAGAGGCAATAACCTTGAAACAGTTGTACGTGGGTAGGATTCCTGGCTTGTGTATAATCCATCCTGGGCTGTGCCTAAATCTGTCTAATACAGCAGGCATATGGTTATAGGAAGCCATGTTTAAAATGATATTGGATCACAAAAATGATGTCTTTGTGGGTGCATTTGCATGTCCCTGCACAGGTCTCTAAAATGCATGTGTGTAATCACTTTATTTCTCGGAATTTTGAGCAGGAAACACGTTTTTAACTTATTTTAGACATACAAATGTGAGCACAATTGTACTATATATATAACACTAGAGAGGAGTCCAGGTGGACCCTGTATAAAAAAACATGTGCCCTGGTGCCCTCCATTCACTAGCGGTGCCATTGAGCAGATCTCACCTCTTGGAGAGCATTTCCAGGGCCATATTGGATCGCAAACAGCACAGTTATAGATCTCTGTAAAAAATAATAAAATGTACATTCCTTAGAGTTTGATATTTATGTTTCTTGATCTAATTTCCTTTTGATTAAAGTTTAATATAAGATTTCCAGCAATCTGAGATCAGAAAAAGTTGTTACGGAAAAATAAATACAAGAACTCATTGGGCTGCAACAAATCAGTTTTGTTATGTTATTTTTACATGGTTCAGGGAAATATAATGCAAGTCAAGGTTTTATCGGTGATCCCAATCAAATTACACGTTAGACGGCTTCCTCACTGCATGTACCGGCCAAAGTCACCTAACTCATGGCAGGGGAGACATGGGCTCACATTGAGAGTAAACCCGAGAGGTAGGAAAGAGTTATACAAGTTGTGGATTAAATAAATCACCTATAATAATTACAACTTTTTATTGAAGGAATGTCACAATACAGTATGACAGATTTTAAATAACCATGGCAGCCAATTTGTATACCTAGGCTACATAATGGGCAATATGCTGTATATATATATATATATATATATATATACAGTATACTCTCAGTTAAACAAAACTCAAGAAACCAGAACTCTCAAGCAACCAAACAAAATATGAATACTGTAATTAAAAATGTTTTTTTACAAGGCTCAACAAATGCCAAGAGCCAGGTTATCATGCCACAAAATTCTTAGAGGCACCTAGATGTCATCCACTGTATGTCTCTGCAATTCAATGTTACCTGGAAGCAGACAGGAATGAGTGACTGAGCCAGTGCAGTGTTGGGGTTACATTCCCCGGGCATGAGTGATTGAGCCAGTGCAGTGTTGGCATTACATTCCCCGGGCATGAGTGACTGAGCCAGTGCAGTGTTGGCATTACATTCCCCGGGCATGAGTGACTGAGCCAGTGCAGTGTTGGCATTACATTCCCTAGGCATGAGTGACTGAGCCAGGGAAGTGTTGGCGTTACTGTAACGGAACCCATCACTGTTTTACCCTGTTTCATTATTATTATTATGGTTAAAATATGATCCTAATATTATACTGTATGTATGTTGGTTTATGCTCTGCAGAATATTGGCCCAGACTAGTGCAGACCTTGGCATGGGAGATAATCCTGTTACAGAGACTCCTCATAAAGATAAGGAAGTCTATTGTATAAAGTGTTTTCATTCTCAGATAAGAACAAAAAAGGATGATCTAATCCATGTCTGATTGTATCCAAGTTGCCAGGTAGCCTCAGGGAGGTGTGACTCACCTATTGTCCCTATATGTGTATTGTGTGGCCAACTATGGGGGATATGTGAAATGTCTGTGTGTTATGTGTAAAAGATACTTTTACTAACTTTTGAAACCCTGGTCTGATTCATGCCATTTTTTAATATGTTGCTCCCCTGGGTGAGAGCTATTGAACGGTGCTGGACTTAAAGGTGTACCCCCTGTTTTTGGGGTACATCCAGAATGTGGTTAAAATTGTGTCTGTTTTAATTGTGTTACCTGTTATCTGAGGGGAGGAGACGTGGGGATTGAACCATGTATATAATTGGCTGTTGTGATAATTATGTGGGTGTAGCCCTTCAGAGGGCACCATTGCATAAAAGGAGATCCCCTGTCATTAAAGAGTTGAGTTCGTTTTACCCCTTCATGAAGTCTCTACTCGTGTTTGGGGGACCGGGAACTATAATCACTTTGTTTCAGCTGGAGTTCGGAAGAAACAGCAAGGATCATCGCTGCACTAATGCAAGGATCCTTTACACTGGTGGCAAGTGGCGGGATTTCCTCCCAAACGGATATACCGAACTGAAACTGGTGAATGGCGCATAGATACGAACGCTTGAAACGAACCACACTAAAGGTACTGCTGGAAGCTCGAGGCATAGTGGCAAGCAACAAAACGAAAGCCACGCTAATAGCCGAACTACTGGAGAGCGATCAAACCAGCGAACCACAAATGACGAATGAAGAGGAAACAGACTTCCAGAGGGACGTGAGATGGAGACTCAGCCTGGTAGGACCTAACCCTGCACCAGAGATCGTGGTACAGATCTTGGCCCAAGCTAATGATACCCAGAATGCCAGGGAAGCACGAGAAGCCAGAGACAGATCGCTATCTGGATCTACAATTGGGCGTCAGCGGAAAATTAACTGCGCTGCATTTAAAAGCTTCGTGGAAGGTGAGATGGATAGCAAGGATTCTTTACAGTTACATTCCCCGGGCATGAGTGACTTAGCCAGGGCAGTGTTGGGGTTACATTCCCCGGGCATGAGTGACTGAGCCAGGGCAGTGTTGGCGTTACATTCCCCGGGCATGAGTGACTGAGCCAGTGCAGTGTAGGGGTTGCATTCCCCAGGCATGAGTGACTGAGCCAGTGCAGTGTTGGTGTTACATTCCTCGGGCATGAGTGACTGAGCCAGTGCAGTGTTGGGGTTACATTCCCTGGGCATGAGTGACTGAGCCAGTGCAGTGTTGGGGTTACATTCCCCGGGCATGAGTGACTGAGCCAGTGTTGGTGTTAAATTCCCCGGGCATGAGTGACTGATCCAGTGCAGTGTTGGGGTTACATTCCCTGGGCATGAGTGACTGAGCCAGTGTTGGTGTTAAATTCCCCGGGCATGAGTGACTGAGCCAGGGCAGTGTTGGGGTTACATTCCCTGGGCATGAGTGACTGAGCCAGGGCAGTGTTGGGGTTACATTCCCCGGGCATGAGTGATTTAGCCAGTGCAGTGTTGGTGTTACATTCCCCGGGCATGAGTGACTTAGCCAGTGCAGTGTTGGTGTTACATTCCCCGGGCATGAGTGACTGAGCCAGGGCAGTGTTGGGGTTACATTCCCCGGGAATGAGTGACTGAGCCAGGGCAGTGTTGGGGTTACATTCCCCGGGCATGAGTGACAGAGCCAGGGCAGTGTTGGGGTTACATTCCCCGGGCATGAGTGACTGAGACAGGGCAGTGTTGGTGTTACATTCCCCGGGCATAAGTGACTGAGCCAGGGCAGTGTTGGGGTTACATTCCCCGGGCATGAGTGACTGAGCGAGTGCAGTGTTGGGGTTACATTCCCCAGGCATGAGTGACTGAGCCAGTGAAGTGTTGGAGTTACATTCCCCGGGCATGAGTGACTGAGCAAGTGTTGGTGTTACATTCCCCGGGCATGAATGACTGAGCCAGGGCAGTGTTGGGGTTACATTCCCTGGGCATGAGTGACTGAGCCAGGGCAGTGTTGGGGTTACATTCCCTGGGCATGAGTGACTGAGCCAGTGCAGTGTTGGGGTTACATTCCCTGGGCATGAGTGACTGAGCCAGTGCAGTGTTGGGGTTACATTCCCCGGGCATGAGTGACTGAGCCAGTGTTGGTGTTAAATTCCCCGGGCATGAGTGACTGATCCAGTGCAGTGTTGGGGTTACATTCCCTGGGCATGAGTGACTGAGCCAGTGCAGTGTTGGGGTTACATTCCCCGGGCATGAGTGACTTAGCCAGTGCAGTGTTGGTGTTACATTCCCCGGGCATGAGTGAATGAGCCAGGGCAGTGTTGGGGTTACATTCCCCGGGCATGAGTGACTGAGCCAGGGCAGTGTTGGGGTTACATTCCCCGGGCATGAGTGACTGAGCCAGTGTTGGTGTTAAATTCCCCGGGCATGAGTGACTGATCCAGTGCAGTGTTGGGGTTACATTCCCTGGGCATGAGTGACTGAGCCAGTGTTGGTGTTAAATTCCCCGGGAATGAGTGACTGAGCCAGGGCAGTGTTGGTGTTACATTCCCCGGGCATGAGTGAATGAGCCAGGGCAGTGTTGGGGTTACATTCCCCGGGCATGAGTGACTGAGCCAGGGCAGTGTTGGGGTTACATTCCCCGGGCATGAGTGACTGAGCCAGTGTTGGTGTTAAATTCCCCGGGCATGAGTGACTGATCCAGTGCAGTGTTGGGGTTACATTCCCCGGGCATGAGTGACTGAGCCAGGGCAGTGTTGGGGTTACATTCCCCGGGCATGAGTGACTGAGCCAGGGCAGTGTTGGGGTTACATTCCCCGGGCATGAGTGACTGAGACAGGGCAGTGTTGGTGTTACATTCCCCGGGCATAAGTGACTTGCCCAGGGCAGTGTTGGGGTTACATTCCCCGGGCATGAGTGACTGAGCGAGTGCAGTGTTGGGGTTACATTCCCCAGGCATGAGTGACTGAGCCAGTGAAGTGTTGGAGTTACATTCCCCGGGCATGAGTGACTGAGCCAGTGTTGGTGTTACATTCCCCGGGCATGAATGACTGAGCCAGGGCAGTGTTGGGGTTACATTCCCTGGGCATGAGTGACTGAGCCAGGGCAGTGTTGGGGTTACATTCCCTGGGCATGAGTGACTGAGCCAGTGCAGTGTTGGGGTTACATTCCCTGGGCATGAGTGACTGAGCCAGTGTTGGTGTTAAATTCCCCGGGCATGAGTGACTGAGCCAGGGCAGTGTTGGGGTTACATTGCCTGGGCATGAGTGACTGAGCCAGGGCAGTGTTGGGGTTACATTCCCCGGGCATGAGTGATTTAGCCAGTACAGTGTTGGTGTTACATTCCCCGGGCATGAGTGACTTAGCCAGTGCAGTGTTGGTGTTACATTCCCCGGGCATGAGTGACTGAGCCAGGGCAGTGTTGGGGTTACATTCCCCGGGCATGAGTGACTGAGCCAGGGCAGTGTTGGGGTTACATTCCCCAGGCATGAGTGACTGAGCCAGGGCAGTGTTGGGGTTACATTCCCTGGGCATGAGTGACTGAGACAGGGCAGTGTTGGTGTTACATTCCCCGGGCATAAGTGACTGAGCCAGGGCAGTGTTGGGGTTACATTCCCCCTGCATGAGTGACTGAGCGAGTGCAGTGTCGGGGTTACATTCCCCAGGCATGAATGACTGAGCCAGTGAAGTGTTGGAGTTACATTCCCCGGGCATGAGTGACTGAGCCAGTGTTGGTGTTACATTCCCCGGGCATGAATGACTGAGCCAGGGCAGTGTTGGGGTTACATTCCCTGGGCATGAGTGACTGAGCCAGGGCAGTGTTGGGGTTACATTCCCTGGGCATGAGTGACTGAACCAGGGCAGTGTTGGAGTTACATTCCCTGGGCATGAGTGACTGAGCCAGTGTTGGTGTTACATTCCCCGGGCATGAGTGACTGATCCAGTGCAGTGTTGGTGTTACATTCCCTGGGCATGAGTGACTGAGCCAGTGCAGTGTTGGCGTTACATTCCCTGGACATGAGTGACTGAGCTAGGGCAGTGTTGGGGTTACATTCCCTGGGCATGAGTGACTGAGCCAGTACAGTGTTGGAGTTACATTCGTCGGGCATGAGTGACTGAGCCAGCGCAGTGTTGGCGTTACATTCCCTGGACATGAGTGACTGAGCCAGGGCAGTGTTGGGGTTACATTCCCCGGGCATGAGTGACTGAGCCAGGGCAGTGTTGGGGTTACATTCCACGGGCATGAGTGACTGAGCCAGTACAGTGTTGGGGTTACATTCCGTAGGCATGAGTGACTGAGCCAGGACAGTGTTGGGGTTAAATTCCCTGGGCATGAGTGACTGAGCCAGGGCAGTTTTGGGGTTACATTCCCTGGGCATGAGTGACTGAGCCAGGGCAGTGTCGGGGTTACATTCTCTGCGCATGAGTGACTGAGCCCGTGTAGTGTTTGGGTTGCATTCCCTGGGCATGAGTGACTGAGCCAGGGCAGTGTTGGGGTTACATTCCCTGGGCATGAGTGACTGAGCCAGGGCAGTGTTGGGGTTACATTCCCTGGGCATGAGTGACTGAGCCAGGGCAGTGTTGGAGTTACATTCCCCGGGCAAGAATGTACCTGTGTGTAAGTGAGGAGTGAAAGCTGCTGCTGCTAGAACAGTCCTCACTGACAAATATACTTAGCACAGCCTCCTATGTGCAGCTAAGCTAGGCCTTTTTTATATGTAACTATCAAGCAACCTGAAACTACATTTATCCGGCATCTACCAATCCCTGTGGGTGCCGGATAACTGAGAGTCTGCTCTGTATATATATTCTGGGTGTCGCATCCCATCCAGTCTGCTGTTATCTCAGGCGGATGTATCCTTGAGTTTTCCACAAGCCTCACTAAAGCAATGGCAGTTTCTAGCTGTGCAGACAGAAGCTTCCTCTCTACATTGCAAATCTCTTAACATTTACTAAAATCGATCAGCAGAAGCCAAAATATACGTTCCAGAGCACCAAACTAGCACATAAAATATTACATTACAGGCAAAAAAACATTTTCCCCTTTTTAAGTGTATATAATAAATATAGGACCACAGTGGTCCGTTAGCTGGTGGCCATTTATGAAAACATATTTTATCCTCCCATATTAATTCTGTCCTCCAACCCATCGGGTATCCTCCTATTATGTTATTTCAGTTGTGCCAGCCAATGAGAGTTGGCATCAGCTGAAACATAATCATAGATGACAGGACACATATTTTTTGTTTTAAAATGTAAGATTTACTTTTTTTTTTAAATAAACATGTGAAGTTTTCCCAAACTACAGTGGTTATTTACAGGGACATGGCAGGTTCCTGACGTACTTTATTTTATTGAAAAAATGCTTATAATCTCTGACTAAACTCAAAGAATAGTTGAAAGAGTTAAATGCCTTTAAATTGCTTTATTCTTCTAATCTCAGCCAAATCTGCTAATTAACCCCTTATGTACCCCTGGGGTTGTGCTGTGTCACTGAGAACACTAATTATTGCGATTTGTCAAATTCTGTCCATTAACACATTAATTGCCAGTTCTGTATATTTAGACAGGGGGAGAATATTTTTCATGTTGGTGATTAATTGCTTTAAATAAACTTGATGAATGTTTTTAAATTCTTGCTATGGTGACTGAGCAATATATAAGCAAATATCTAAATAAATGTGTGTTTTTTTTCCTTTATGGGTAATTTATTTCTTTATTTTATTTGTAGAAAACCGAAAATTCCATAATAAAACTCCCTGCAGATGGTGCGAAGTTTAGTGAATCTATCCCATTATGAGCTCTTTTTCTCAACGCCAGCTCCTTGTTCACACATCCAAGACTCCTTTAGATTGCAAGCTCTCAGGAGCAGGCATGGCTACTATCTTTGTATCAGTATTTTAATTTATCATATTATTTTTTTCCACTTTTTAGAACTGCAGAAAATGGTGCTTTCATAATAAAAGCATAATAATATAAACATTAAAGTGGACTAGAGAAGTGGTATTCACATGCAGAGAAGCAGTGGGCTGGATTTACCAAGGTGTGCCATGGAGGGTCACAATAGATTAGCAATTAACAATTAGCACACATAATGATATTCATTAACAAATAACTAGATCATTTTAAACATAATTAGACCCATTTTTTTAAGACTGAAGAACTAATCCAAACAATTTGGGCCCTCATAACAGCTCCTCTCCCTAAGACACCTTCCCTCTCCCTAAGACACCTTCCCATTTCCCCTGTACTTTGCTGTCACTTTGCTCTCTCGCCTCTTCCCTGATACACATCTCCAGCATCACACTATCACCTCTTGGAGCTTTAGTGCAAATGTACTTTTTTAAACAAGCACACAACAATTTCTGTCCAGGGCGGACAAGGGTGGAGGGAACCAGTGGGCCCTACACTGCAGGGCCCTGGTGCACTGCACCACCTGCAGTACTGGTAGCTCTGCCCCATGCAATGTATGCATTACTGTTTTAGCTATTACTATGTGCACTTTTGCTACTCCGAACAAGAGCCGCCTTTGCTCTTGTTCAAACACCTACCTGGAAATATAGATGGAATATTAATAGATTACAAGAAGGATCTGGCATCCCGTAGCCTGAGCAAACACAGCCCTAACAAAGCACTCGCTGACATCCAATCTGCAGAAAAGTCTATACATCCAGATCAAATATTTGTTTTTCTCAATAAATCCCCAGTGGTTATGAGGGATTAAATGTTAATTAGTTCCCAGGACCTGAAGAAATGTAAATACAAAATCAGTGTACCTTTTAAAAAATACTTTTGAAACTTACATTTTATTATTATTTTTTGTATATTTTCTTTGATACGTAGAGATCGCAAATCAATGCATAAACAGCCACGAAAACAACACAAATTAGTTAATTGTTGTTTTGCATGACATGACATAATTTGAGCCGAATTCCTTACATCCGCTTGAACATGTTGTTGGTATGTGTGGCTTGTACTTTTTTTTTATTATTTTGGGATTCTGTACTAAATGTATAATATTTTATAGTTACTTTCTGAAGTCTGAATATTTCTTTGTGCTCTTGTGTTCTGATCCCATATTTTCTGGCATGTTTTATTATCTATTTCTCTATTTAGAATAGATTTCCATTTGTAAGCATATGCTAATGTTTTATTTGCATGTAAATTTTTATAGGGCCACTTAAATCAGCACAATTTGGACCCCATAACAGTAAAGATATCCTAAAATCATGTTGAAACATACTTACATTTTGAAAATTGTGCATGTTTCGCTGAGAAATCAAATCTAATAAAATCTGTGTTTATGTATGTGAAAGATGCTCACAGCCTGCTCCATGTCTGCTTCATTACTGCAACCAATCAGGCTGCAGGGGTTCATTCAGGATAATGGTAAGGTTTTATAATTACAGTTTGAAGAAAACAGACCTTTTAATGGGTTTATTTTCTTCACTAATGCCTCTCTAGAATTTGACCTCTGCAGAGCTGTTCAGGGGTGGGGATGGAAAGGGTTATTACTCTGTGCAGAGATCTCAACAAACAAAAATGTAACCCTTACCACAACTATATGAGCAGACATGGAATACTGGTACTCACCTGAAACAGGAAAGCAATGGGTTAACTGATCGGTGCAGTGTAACCTGAGTCCAGGGGATGCTGTGCTATCAATCACAGCCTTCCCCCATAGAGCCTCACACACCACGATGAGCTCAGCACTTAGATAATTACTTATTCAACAGCCAGTGGGCAGGATAGACTGTATGTAAACAGAGATTAAAAAAGTTCGATTTTTTAGCCGTTATTAGTGTAATCAAAAAAGTATAGATTATTTTAACATTCAATCTTGTGTTCTTTCACACCATGATGAGCACTTACAGTGAGTTCAGTGGTCCATTGAGCATGTAATATAGTTGTGATATAGTGTCAGGACCTTCTCCACAATGCAAACATTGGCTTTCAAAAAAGATAATTTACAATTACTGCAGGTAAAACATTATATACAAAACCTTACCAGAGTTGTATAAATCCAAATTAAAGCTTGTTTTGGAACTTTGTTGTTTCTCTCTACCCCCTATTAGATGTCCTATGAGCAGATCAGCCCAGGAGGCTGTTCTAAGATTTCAACTAGACTGACCTGTTTGCCTGTAGTGGTCAGTGCAGGTAAGGAGGCAGATATAGGGAGAGATTCATAAAAATATCTGGCATGAGACCTTGGATACAGGATTTACATTTTATAAAAAAAGCTATAACTGCGATTTGAACTCGCAACTTTGTATATCAGGTAATCACTCTCACCACTCAGTTACCTGTCTACATGATAAGATGATAAGGCGGGAATGTAGAAATCAATAATTCTAAAATATAATCAGTGTGACCATCATGACCTGAACATCATTGTACAGATTCTCAAGTCAATTCTCTCCTCTATCCAAGATCCACATAGATAAAGACTGTATTTATTAGGTGGATTTCAGATTATTCATTCTCTATCCAGTATATTATAAAATAACGTAAATAAAATATGAGCAGAAGAGAAAAAATAAAAATAATATATATATGGAAGGACTTGAGAACACAACCCTGAGACTATCAATCATTCCACTTCTACTTACATATGAATTATATCATCAGGCTCCAGAATCTGTTTCCTTTCTAAATAAATCTTATATTCTTCAGGCTCACAGAAATATCCGGTGTGATTTCTGAAACTTCTTCTTCTTTCTGATATATTTATGACAATTGATTTATTGTCTAATCTGCTGTTTACTTCTTGTACTAAACACATTACATGGAATATAAAATATCCTCAGCTATTTAATACACTCATGTTAATAAAAGTTGTGCTTTTATAATTACAAAAAAATAAAAGCATTATTTGACCAATATTATTATTTAACAATGTCTAATATACATAACACTTAAAAAATCTAATAAACAGAATAATACATAACTGAAACATGAAATATCCTCCTGGTATGGACTGACAGATATTTAATACACTCAGTTGTGTTTTTATAATCACATAACAATAAAGTATTATTCCACAAATACTCCTATTTATCAGTGTACAATATATAATAATTAAATAATTATTAGATAATAACTATTAATTAATAATTACTATAAATAATTATTTTGTATCAGTGTCTAAGACAGTGGTTCCCAACCCTTTCCTCAGGGCTCCCCAGACATTTCAGGCTTTCAATGTAACAGTGTGTGAACACAGGTGAGGAAATTAGTATTCAACAGGCAAGTATGTAAAATTAACTGAAATCTTAATATTTATTTATAAAAAAAATAAAAATATGTAAACTTAATTAAAATCTTAATCATTTTGTATAAAAAAAAAAATATGTAAACAACTGAAATCTTAATATTTATTTATAAAAATAAAAATATGTAAACAACTGAAATGTTAATAATTCAGTTTTTATAAAAAGTAAAAATGTGTAAACTTAACTGAAATCTTAATCAGTTTTTATAAAAAATAAAAATATGTAAATTTAACTCAAATCTTAATCATTTTTATTTTAAATATGTAAACTTAACTCAAATCTTAATAATTTTTTAATAAAAAAATGTGTAAATTTATCTCAAATCTTAATAATTTTTTATAAAAAAATGTGTAAATTTATCTCAAATCTTAATCATTGTTTATAAAAAAAATATGTAAAATTAACTCAAATCTTAATCAGTTCTTTTATTTTTTATGTTTAATATGCAATATTGCCAAATTACCAGCTATTTTTGTGAGTCATTTTTCAGGCTGCTTCTTATATTCCACATTTCAAAGTAATCTATTTTAACAATTAAAGACTGTAGCACTTAGTAGGATCCTTATTTATAGTGTTGTGGAGTTTTATTATAGGATCATATTTAGTGCTAAACTCTATTCACAGACATGATCACCAAAAATGCATATTTAAAGCTTTGTTTTCACTAAAACATTTTCCAACTTTTAATCATTTTGCTTAGTCTTCCAGGCTCACAGTAACATTAAAACATAAGATTTTTTTTAATTTTTTTTTTGCAAAGAAAACTTCATCTATTGTTGCAAGCGGCCTGATTCTGCTGCAGTGGGAGGACCCATACAGGAAGTATTTGTTTGATTTCAGGCAGCAAAAAGTCTACAAGCACTTCCTAATGAAATAAAGTACATAAAAGTAAATAGATACACAGGGATTATATCCCTAAAAAACGTCCAGGGACCTTGCATATCCCTTTAAAAACATTTCAAGTACTAACCCCTTGTCTTGTCTAATTTCAGAGGTTGAAGAGTTTTCTTTGGAGTCTATATTTGTATAGTGTCATTATATTTCCTCACCAGTGTCTCTGTTGGTGGTAAATAAGTATAATTTCTAGCTTTTTTACAAACTAATATATTCCTTTTGCCTTTAATTTCCTATCCCTGTAACCTACTTACTTTCATAAAGAGTAGTACCGTATTTTTCGCCGTATAAGACGCACTTTTTCTTCCCTAAAACTGGGGGGGGGGGAAGTTGGTGCGTCTTATACGACGAATATACCTTTTAAAACTGCCTCTTTCTGCCCTTGTTATCCTCTCCCCCTCCTGATTCTCCCCTTCAACCCCTCTGATCCTTCTCTTGACCCCCTTTAGATCCCCACTCCTGATCCCCCCCATTGGCGCTTCCTACAGCACCAGCAGCATGCCTCTAAACTGCATCGCGTCGGCCGGTGCATCCTAGTGACGTCACACACGCGACGCAAGGGAAGGCTGCAGTACAGGAGGAGTGCTGGTAGGAAGCGCTGCGTGATGAGATCAAGATGGGCCAAGGGATGATCATGGATGGGCAGAGGGGAGAAGAAAGGTGAGGATCAGGAGTCTAAGGGAGGGTCAAGAGCTCCTGGAGGCTCCCAAATGCTGCAAAATGTGAAGGTGTGTATGTATGTGTATGTGTGTATGTATATATGTATATGTATATGTATATGTGTGTATGTATATGTGTGTATGTGTGTATGTATGTATGTATGTATATGTGTGTATATATATATATATATATATATATGTAACGGATCTACTGGCACCCCGACCGGGTGTCTCCGTTGATAGACGCGTCCTAGTTTGCGCCGAGGCCTACAAGCACCGCACCAGACACCTCAACCACCACAGACTTCACAACCGCCGTAGTTTAGCTGGAGCCGCGCCGTCTTCCTTCCACCCTGTATGAATCTCCAGCATCCAGGACCGTGTGGGGAAGACCTCTCCTCCAAGGAGGACACATCAGGAAGAAGCGTTCAGTAGTTACAGCTCAAGGGAGTATGCAAAAGCATAGCAATCCCCAGTATGATAGAGCCATCCCCTCCAATAACGAGATGAGACTACGTTTTGAAGGGTCAAGTAGAACTATAACTTTAATGACAGGGGATCTCCTTTTATGCAATGGTGCCCTCTGAAGGGCTACACCCACATAATTATCACAGCCAATTATATACATGGTTCAACCCCCTCGTCTCCTCCCCTCAGATAACAGGTAACACAATTAAAACAGACACAATTTTAACCACATTCTGGATGTACCCCAAAAACAGGGGGTACACCTTTAAGTCCAGCACCGTTCAATAGCTCTCACCCAGGGGAACAACATATTAAAAAATGGCATGAATCAGACCAGGGGTTCAAAAGTTAGTAAAAGTATCTTTTTCACATAACACACAGACATTTCACATATAGGGACAATAGGTGTGGTCACCCCTCCCTGAGGCTCCCTGGCAACTTTGATATAATCAGACAATGATTAAATCAGCCTTCTTTGTTCTTATCTGAGAATGAAAACAGTTTATACAATCGACTTTCTTATCTGTAACAGCATTATCTATTAGCCTAGTAGCTGTGATATTCTGAGCCAATATATTCTGTAGAACATAAAACAACATATCTACAGTACAGCAATGTGATCATATTTTAACCAAGAATTAAATAATCATAAAACAGGGTAAAACAGTGATGGGTTCCGTTACAGCTGGAGTCTGAGCGCACGAAACTAACGAATAGCGCTCAGATCATCTTCACACAGTTCAATTGCCATGGAGCTAAAGTCTTTCCCATAGTCTTTCATTATATGAATGGGCTCCATGGCATAGCTATCTGTGGTATCATGGTTCACACAGGGCAAGTACCGAATGACTCCCCTGTATGTAAAGGGCCAGAATGAGTGACATACACTCTGGTATGGCCGAATACTGTGTTTAAAGGGCAATATGTCCCAGGGCCATAGTCGCAGGGCAGGAGGCTGGCAAACAGTCCTCTCCAAGACAAAGTGTCGAAGGGCACTTCGTCACATAATGTAAAGCCTTTCTAGTTTCACATTGTCTGTTGTCTATAATCCTACACTGTAATTGCAGTTGCGCAGTGTTGAGACAACTGTACAGCTTAACGGGGGCGCCATTAATGGACTGAGGTCAGGACTGAGTGTCCTGTAGCACCCATGAATGCGTTCTTGCCTTTGGGTAGTATTTTGTTTCAGTTTTCTTATGTTACTGATATATAGCCTTGCCCACAATGACAGTTGCAAAATGAAATTTGGCTTTCTCAAGCGCAGTTTGGCTCATGAGCCAAACTGGGAGCAGAACATTATCCTAACATTATCGCTACCTAACACTTCTTCTCTACTTATTGCTATTTGCTTGAGGCACAGTGAGAAAACATGATGCATTAAAACAATTTCCTATTCAGTGCTTGGGACAGAGTCACCTATTAACTGCCATCTTGCAAAGATCCTGAAGCTCCTTCTAGGGAATCCCTAGCACTAATACACAGAGACCAGTAGGGGAGAGGACTTAACCGGTGGGATCCATTCATTGATCGGTACAGCTGATTCCTCTGCTTAATATAGAGTCATAGTAACAATCAGTAAATAGTCAGTACAGTGCAATTCTTCCTACAATATACTTGTCATAGCAAAAATCATACCCATAAACCACATTTTACTCCAAAACCCAGTCATGATACCAAAAAATAGAGTCCTCAGATCATTTTCTTATTGTTAGATTTTATTTATGCAAAATCGTGCGTCAGCAAAAAAAAAACATCCAAAATGGCTGCTGCTGACTGACTGACTGGACACACATGTAAACAAAACATAGCTTTTGATAGGGAATTACCTAGAGAACATGGTATAACTCATTCTCCCTTCTAGAAAAATGACACATTCCCACCAACAGCCAATAAACAATTATTTGTATAAAGTGATCCAATAAAATATAAAACATGTGTTTAGCACGCATCAGGCATGCTGGGACATCCTACTAGATGCGTAAAAAAACTCTTACTTGTTATCTCTGCGCATATGTCAAATGTTGGCCTTGTGGATACTGAAATACTGTATATATTATTTAGGCTAAATAATTGTTGACTGTCTCCAGAACAAATTTGTATTATGGGAAGAAGGACTTGTTTGCACTTATAGATTAAAAAAACAATAAATTTTACGTAAAAGGTATAATTAACTGTTTCATACCTCAGGGCCGGCAATAGAATAAGTACTGTTTCAGGGCTAAAGGTCACAAGTGCTACAAAAGGGATTAGTGTATATATATATATATATACAGTAAAAAAAAGTAAGGATATTTGTATTTTTCTACAACACACTTTCTCAGCCATTTATTTAGAGTGCATGGTGTAGTACAGTGGTCCCAAACCTTTTTGGCACCGGGGACCATTTCCATGGGGGGGTGGCGTGGCATGGGGTGAGGAGCATATACCCACACACATATCCACATACACGACACACACATATAAACATACACCACACACATATACACACACCCACACACGTGGTTACTGTACAATGGAGTGTGTAGATAAATGCATGCCATGTGTATGTGGAGAGAGACTATTATGTGATCATGAGTGGAGAAGCGTCAATCGGGGGGGGGGGGGGATCAGGAGTGGCGGGGAGCCAAGGGGAGGATCAGAGGGGCCGAAGAGGGGAATCAGGAGGGCCGAAGGGGGGAATCAGGAGGTGGAGAGAATCAGGAGAGGATGGGACTATACTCCCCTTCCCTTCACACGGCGCTGCTGAACGGGTTGTGGACCCCTGGTGTAGTATATTGCTGAGCAACTTGGTCCTTCAAGGGCCGCCATCAGTCCAGGATTTCTCTGTTTGAGCCCAGTTGGATAAATTAGAATGAATGCAACTTAGTATCTCACCTTGAAAAACTTGAAAGTAGAGAGATACTGACATCCTGGACTGTTTGAATCACTTATAGGATGGAGTTTCCTACCACTGATGTTGAACAATGTCCCACATGATGCACCAATGACAATGGCCCATTCCTGTCTCTGTGTCTTCCTCACTGTATTCTTTAAACGGACAAGTTCCACATAACCTAATAAACTAAATACTCCTTCATGTTTATGGAGAGTGGAAGCTGCCATTTTAAGTTTCATTTTTATCAATGACAATTAGAATGCTAAGCTCATTAGTTCAAAAGACAAACTGCAGCCGAGATATAAACTGTGTGAGTTGCATTAATGGCTCTGTGTTCTTCATGAGCTCATATCATCTAGAGGACATGGAGCAATCAACCATCTTAAAATATTGTAAGTATCATTTAAACAAAGTAACAGATAAACTAATAATGAGCTTTATGCTCCGTTACCGGCAAACACTTTCAGAACGGTACAAGTGATACTAATAATGTGGGCACTATGTTTTTTTTTGCTCTGTTTGTGATCAAATAGAGATAAGTAAACCAGAATGTGTGTTTTGTAATAACAATATCACCACATATTTTGCTTTAAGTGACTGTCAGAGGGGGGTCCTAAGGATTTTGAAAGTTGTCTTTTCTTAGTATTTAAAGTAAACTTTCAAGATTTTAAATCATTTATCTTTCATGCCAAAAACATGCCAAAATATATAAATCATGCTTTAAATGCACAGTAAAAAAATGTGTAATTTTGTGTTTTTTCAGTAGAGAAAATGTACAAAACTACATAACCCTAATCCATGTTCTTAATATCTTTCAGCTTGGCTACTACTATTCCATGTTAGTGGGCCTTCCACTCATCCGCCCATCCCACTCCAGTATAGTGAGGCTCGTCATGTGGCTCAGTCCCTACACTAGCCCACTATCTGATCAAGGATAACATTCAATACACAAAAGATGTTACACTCTCAACAGAGGTCCAAATAGGTAGACCTATGGTATTCCCAGTAGTAACTTACGGATCTGAGAGCTGGACCATAAAGAAGTCTGAGCGCTGTAGAATTGACGCCTTTGAATTGTGGTGTTGGAGAAAAATGTTGAGAGTCCCTTGGACTGCACGAAGATCCAATCAACCACTACTACAGGAAATGAAGCCTAACTGTTCACTGGAAGGTTTGATCATGAGGCTAAGGCTCAAATATTTTGTCCATATCATCAGAAGACAGGATTCCCTAGAGAAGACTCTGATGCTGAGAAAGATTGAAGGCACAAGAAGAAGGGGAAGGCAGAGGCAGAGATGGATAGTTGAGGTCATTGAAGCAAAGGACATGAGCTTGAGGGAGCTCAGAGTGACAGTGGATGACGGATGTGTCCGGCATGATATGGTCCATAGGGTAAAGGAGAGTTGGACATGACTGAATGACTAAACAACAACAACCCTAATTTACAAATCCCTGATCTGACCAGCCACTGTCTAAGTCTCAAGTTATATCTCCACTCCACCCATGATTTGCGCCTCTCACGCCCCATCATTACCTCCTTCTATGCTTGTCTAAAACACGTTGGTAATGGAACGTTAAAAATGTGGTTGCGGTCAGGCAAGGAGCGCCAAAGGCGCTCACTGTGAAGTGGGGATGACCGCCATAGGCGCTCATCCCATACGACCACGTAGGACTTAAACAGGGAGCGCCAAAGGCGCTCATTGCGCTGGTGGAGATGAGCTCCGTAGGCGCTCATCCCTACAACCCCGCACGACTTATGCATCATACCTATGACCCGAGTACAGAGCAACAGAAAACTTGAATATACAATTCACTGTGCGAGACCCGTAGCACTTTGAAAAAGAATCGCCTGCAAATATTACGGCCCGTAACACTTTAAAAAGGAAACCGCCACTTACAAAAAAAAAAAACACGACCCGCAAAGTATACGAAGTTAACGGCCTAACCGCGCACATCGAACAACAAGAAAAACACACAAAAAATAAATAAATACGAAAAACATCACACACAGCGCAGGGGGACAGCCAGGATGTCTGCCACTGAGGTTGCACACGAATTTAAGTCCAATTTCCAGAGTTTCGCCAATCGAAAATCGCTTAAGCGAGAAAATCAATGGCCGCCACACACATGCGACTTTTACCCAGGAACGTACAAAGTAAAATACACAATTTAGAAAGGATGGAAAATGCCCGAGACACGCGTAACACATAGACAATCGCCGCCACTAACTTAAAACTAATAACATTACCAATCTAAAATACCGCTTTACATAACTAAACAAAGGCTTTGCCCTCGCGCACGCGGCCTATTTACACTGCACACTTGCCACATTGCTGACACTTTCTCTTCAGGGCAGCAACAGTCCAAATGTACATTGTATGCTGCAGGAAAACCAACAGCGATTGTTAGCTCTTCAGGCTATTGATTCCTGGATATACTAATTAGAAATAGGTAAAGTATATTAATTTAGTCTTTCATTAATTAACTAATTAATTATTATTAAAAATATATATATCAAAAAAGTAAAAATACCATATGAGAGGCTCGCAATGAGCGCCAAAGGCTCTCATTGCAATCCACGTGATGAGCGCCAAAAGTGCTAAGCACAGGAATCACAATGAACGCACAGGGTGCTCACAGAACCAAATGTACACCAGAGGAGAGCCTCGCAATGAGCGCCAAGGGCAATCAGTATGGGGCTTGCAATGAGCACTGAAGGACCTCACAAGACCAAAACTACACCAGAGGAGAGGCTCACAATGAGCGCCAAAGTACTCAGAGGACCAAAAGCCTTACATTGTGTGGCAAACAGCATTCCCTGCCTTACTATTTTCTTGCCGTAATTTTTTGACGGGCGAGTCGCTAATATATATATAATATTCAGACAATGAGAAATACTTTTTTCATTATTTCATGTATTTTGTAACTTGCTTTTAGATGTGAGCACAAATGTACTATTTATTTACTGTACTTTGTACAGTGGGGGTTTCTATCTCTCTTTTGTCCACCATAAGCTATATGATATTAAAGTTATTAACCTTAACATGTCCCCACCCAGAATGCAGTTCAATAACGGTATTTCTCAGAATTCTGGACAGAAAATACCTATTTTAATTTGTTTTAGACGTGCAAATGTGAACACAAATATACTATGTATTTAATCTACGTATTTCAATAGAGATACACAGGAAAAACTTTTTGTTTAAAAGGTAGAAAAAAGATATATTGGTTTCCTGGTGAGGACCCGAGAGGTTTTATGGAAATGAATAATTGGGAAAACTGGCAGTTGTTGAATAGAAAGCTAATGAGCCCAATGCCCAGCGGCAGGAACATCAATCATAGTCACATAGTCACATAGTCATTGATAAGTTTCGCCATTCATGATAAGTTCCAGCACATTCACAACAATAATGTTGAAGAAACTCAAACACTGTTAATGCTAAAAGTAAATATGAATTTATTTCTATAAGGATTTGTTATTCAGCTGAGGCCGCACTTGGCTCATAACTTTAGTGGTCTCATACGGTGCATGAAGCTGTGAGATTGGGTTATTTTCTTTAAAAAGTATTAGTTATCTTCTTCATATTGACCAGGTCTAGTAGGAGATGTCCAACTGGAAATAAGATACTAAAGTTTTCAAATCTTAATGATTTCCTTGTGTTAAAGGACCACTGAATTTCAGGAAAAACTTCAAATGGTTGTGAAGTATGTAACAAATTAACCACACTAGCAGCTATGGAAGGTAACCAATAGTAGCCCCACCACTGCCTTACCTTCTGGTCCTCATGGATGAGGAGAGCCAACACTTGGGTGTGAGAACCTCTGATCTAGAGGAAGAGCAATGATGGGTTAGCACATCTTCACCTGCAGATCTTAGAGCAGAGTTGGAGCATATGAAGTGAGGAGCTCTTTTATGTAAATGGATGATCATGCTTGAAATGCACATGCTATTTCATAAGGAGAGCAAGCGTAAAGCATGGAGGACAAACACTGTGTGACATGAGCGAGGTTGGTGTGTGAGGACAGGAGTTATGTGACATGATCGAGGTTGGTTTGTGAGGACAGGCGTTATGTGACAGGAGCGAGGTTGGTGTGTGAGGACAGGCGTTATGTGACAGGAGCGAGGTTGGTGTGTGAGGACAGGCGTTATGTGACATGACCGAGGTTGGTGTGTGAGGACAGGCGTTATGTGACAGGAGCGAGGTTGGTGTGTGAGGGCAGGCGTTATGTGACAGGAGCGAGGTTGGTGTGTGAGGACAGGCGTTATGTGACAGGAGCGAGGTTGGTGTGTGAGGACAGGCGTTATGTGACAGGAGCGAGGTTGGTGTGTGAGGACAGGCGTTATGTGACAGGAGCCAGGTTGGTGTGTGAGGACAGGCGTTATGTGACAGGAGCGAGGTTGGTTTATGAGGACAGGCGTTATGTGACAGGAGCGAGGTTGGTGTGTGAGGACAGGCGTTATGTGACAGGAGCGAGGTTGGTTTGTGAGGACAGGCGGTATGTGACATGAGCCAGGTTGGTGTGTGAGGACAGGCGTTATGTGGCAGGAGCGAGGTTGGTTTGTGAGGACAGGCGTTATGTGACAGGAGCGAGGTTGGTGTGTGAGGACAGGCGTTATGTGACAGGAGCGAGGTTGGTTTGTGAGGACAGGCGTTAGGTGACATGAGCGAGGTTGGTTTGTGAGGACAGGCGTTATGTGACAGGAGCGAGGTTGGTTTGTGAGGACAGGCGTTATGTGACAGGAGCGAGGTTGGTGTGTGAGGACAGGCGTTATGTGACATGAGCGAGGTTGGTTTGTGAGGACAGGCGTTATGTGACAGGAGCGAGGTTGGTGTGTGAGGACAGGCGTTATGTGACAGGAACGAGGTTGGTGTGTGAGGACAGGCGTTAGGTGACATGAGCGAGGTTGGTTTGTGAGGACAGGCGTTATGTGACAGGAGCGAGGTTGGTGTGTGAGGACAGGCGTTATTTGACAGGAGCGAGGTTGGTTTGTGAGGACAGGCGTTAGGTGACAGGAGCGAGGTTGGTGTGTGAGGACAGGCGTTATGTGACATGAGCGAGGTTGGTGTGTGAGGACAGGCGTTATGTGACAGGAGCAAGGTTGGTGTGTGAGGACAGGCGTTAGGTGACATGAGCGAGGTTGGTTTGTGAGGACAGGCGTTATGTGACAGGAGCGAGGCTGGTTTGTGAGGACAGGCGTTATGTGACAGGAACGAGGTTGGTGTGTGAGGACAGGCGCTATGTGACAGGAACGAGGTTGGTTTGTGAGGACAGGCATTATGTGACATGAGCGAGGTTGGTGTGTGAGGACAGGCGTTATGTGACAGGAACGAGGTTGGTGTGTGAGGACAGGCGTTATGTGGCAGGAACGAGGTTGGTTTATGAGGACAGGCATTATGTGACAGGAGCGAGGTTGGTTTGTGAGGACAGGCGTTATGTGACAGGAGCGAGGTTGGTGTGTGAGGACAGGCGTTAGGTGACAGGAGCGAGGTTGGTGTGTGAGGACAGGCGTTATGTGACATGAGCGAGGTTGGTGTGTGAGGACAGGCGTTATGTGATAGGAGCAAGGTTGGTTTGTGAGGACAGGCGTTATGTGACATGAGCGCGGTTGGTGTGTGAGGACAGGCGTTATGTGACAGGAGCGAGGTTGGTTTGTGAGGACAGGCGTTATGTGACATGAGCGAGGTTGGTGTGTGAGGACAGGCGTTATGTGACATGAGCGAGGTTGGTGTGTGAGGACAGGCGTTATGTGACATGAGCGAGGTCGGTGTGTGAGGACAGGAGTTATGTGACATGAGCAAGGTTGGTGTGTGAGGACAGGCGTTATGTGACATGAGCGAGGTTGGTGTGTGAGGACAGGCGTTATGTGACAGGAGCGAGGTTGGTGTGTGAGGACAGGCGTTATGTGACAGGAGCGAGGTTGGTTTGTGAGGACAGGCGTTATGTGACAGGAACGAGGTTGGTGTGTGAGGACAGGCGCTATGTGACAGGAACGAGGTTGGTTTGTGAGGACAGGCATTATGTGACAGGAGCGAGGTTGGTGTGTGAGGACAGGCGTTATGTGACAGGAACGAGGTTGGTGTGTGAGGACAGGCGTTATGTGGCAGGAGCGAGGTTGGTTTGTGAGGACAGGCGTTATGTGACAGGAGCGAGGTTGGTTTGTGAGGACAGGCGTTAGGTGACAGGAGCGAGGTTGGTGTGTGAGGACAGGCGTTATGTGACAGGAGCAAGGTTGGTGTGTGAGGACAGGCGTTATGTGACATGAGCAAGGTCGGTGTGTGAGGACAGGCGTTATGTGACATGAGCAAGGTTGGTGTGTGAGGACAGGCGTTAGGTGACATGAGCGAGGTTGGTGTGTGAGGACAGGCGTTATGTGACAGGAGCGAGGTTGGTGTGTGAGGACAGGCGTTATGTGACATGAGCGAGGTTGGTGTGTGAGGACAGGCGTTATGTGACATGAGCGAGGTTGGTGTGTGAGGACAGGCGTTATGTGACATGAGCGAGGTCGGTGTGTGAGGACAGGCGTTATGTGACATGAGCGAGGTTGGTTTGTGAGGACAGGCGTTATGTGACATGAGCAAGGTTGGTGTGTGAGGACAGGCGTTATGTGACATGAGCGAGGTTGGTGTGTGAGGACAGGCGTTATGTGACATGAGCGCGGTTGGTGTGTGAGGACAGGCGTTATGTGACAGGAGCGAGGTTGGTGTGTGAGGACAGGCGCTATGTGACATGAGCGAGGTTGGTGTGTGAGGACAGGCGTTATGTGACATGAGCGAGGTTGGTGTGTGAGGACAGGCGTTATGTGACATGAGTGAGGTTGCTGTGTGAGGACAGGCGTTATGTGACAGGAGCGAGGTTGGTGTGTGAGGACAGGCGTTATGTGACAGGAGCGAGGTTGGTTTGTGAGGACAGGCGTTATGTGACAGGAGCGAGGTTGGTGTGTGAGGACAGGCGTTATGTGACATGAGCGAGGTTGGTTTGTGAGGACAGGCGTTATGTGACATGAGCGAGGTTGCTGTGTGAGGACAGGCGTTATGTGACAGGAGCGAGGTTGGTGTGTGAGGACAGGCGTTATGTGACAGGAGCGAGGTTGGTTTGTGAGGACAGGCGTTATGTGACAGGAGCGAGGTTGGTTTGTGAGGACAGGCGTTATGTGACAGGAGCGAGGTTGGTTTGTGAGGACAGGCGTTATGTGACAGGAGCGAGGTTGGTGTGTGAGGACAGGCGTTATGTGGCATGAGCGAGGTTGGTTTGTTAATAACCTCCCAGCAGCATTCTCTACCAGCTCAGTTCAGCCTCAGTCTGTTGCGTCTTATCCAGTCTTGGATCTCTTCTAGGATCTGCTTGAAGTTTAGACAAGGAGCTGTGTATCATCAGCAAAGCAGCAGAAGATCGTCTGATGTCACTAGGTATGTAATATCCTTCTGTATCTGTTTACTGACATGTATTTATTTTATTATGAAGTGCTTATAAGGTTTTTTTTTAGGAGCTGCCAGTTGCACAGTATGCAGACACAGACTCTGTAGTATTTGCTGTGCAGTCTCTCATACTAACCAATTAGTTACCATCTCTAAGCAACATTCTTCAACATGCTGCTGAGACATGGTCCCTGATAGGCTAGGACACTACACTGAACATCCAGCTCTACAGAGTCAGTGTCTGCATATGCTGCAGAGGGCAGACCCAACAGGTACAAATCGTATGATTTAGTCAGTAAAAACAGAGCTTATCAGCACTTCGTAATAAAATAAAGTACATGTCAGTAAATAGATACCTAGCGATATTATATACCTAGTAACATCCATGTCCCTTTAAGTTATTGAAATGACGTTTTTATCTTAGAGTAAATGAATTTAGACGAACATTAGATATTTGTTCCATATTCAAACTTTCACATAAAAATGAGTTGGACTGGATAGAGATTTCTGGGACTCTTCCAGGTTTGCTGCTACTGGACCTTCCTTCCGAGGCTGCTTCCTCCTTAGAACAACATCTGTATTCGTTTATAAGAAATAATATTAATTAGTGTTTTTGTTAACAAATATTGCTTAAATAGAAATAGTTCAAAAGCAAAGTAATCACATTAATTAACTTTTCGTGACGAGGCCGGCTTTCATCAGTCTCGGGCCAGGACATTGAATAATTTTGTTTCCATTAAAACACATTTTGGGAGAGAGATGTATGAGCTCTAATTAGGGAACTTAATGATGTCATGAATGATGTCATACATCTGTAGTGCCCCGGGGCACACGTTCCTGCAGAGACCCTACCCTGTCTTCCTGCTTTTATATTGCTGTCCTATACATGTATAAATGTATATGTAGGTGCAGATATATAGGACATATAATGTGACGTAACATTCAGTGTATCACATGACTAGCTAGTCAGACAAGTGTCCCTTCCAGTGACTCTCCCTAGGCTGCTGCCCATTTTGTTGGTAATAAAGTAAGAATAGTGAATCATATTAAGGGTAATCATTTATATTCCCTGTGATACCGTTGGTTTTTAATTTAGAAACTTAGAAGCCAGTGGAGGAGCTAGGCAATCCAGGACCGCCATCATATATATATGCAAATTTTTTTTTAATTATTATTATATCTGTGGTTGCCCCCCACAACCACCACTTAATGGCCGTAGCAGCCCCCCTACATTAATGTGCGCTTCTTCATCGTGGTTCAGCAAGTAGTGTTGAGGGGGCCTGTGCCGCCGCAAGGCCAGAGAGAGGCCAGATAGGTGGCCCACTATACTACAAATAAAAAAATGTAAATGCAAAAAAAAGAGGAGGGCCCCGCTGCATTGCAACCACACATCTGACAGCAGATAAGAACCAAAAAGGCCTATCTAGTCAGCCCATTGTATCTACATAAAGGCTTGGCTTGATTAACCCAATGATGTCCTTTGCTTAATCCCAGACATGCTTACATGTCTGACTCCTATCACTTCACTGGAATGCTGGGGCACTTATCTACTACTATTTCTGTAAAAAAGTACTAATTTATTTATAAACTTTATAATTATTTTTGTTTTGTAATATGTAATGTTAGCAACTTCAAAGTCAAAGATAAAAAAAGTTTCTAGGAGTGCATTTTATATTCAAATACTAGATTCCTGGTGGCTGTAGTGGTGAGAGGTTCAGGAGATCGGGGGTTAATAGTGAGACAGCATGAGGAGCTAATCATTAAGCAAGGATTATTAGTGAGAGGACATGGGAATAAGGGGTTAATAGAATCTAGAGATAATAGTAAAAGTGAAATGTCTTACACAGACTGCCCCCTGCAGGATTGTAATGGAG
This sequence comes from Discoglossus pictus, assembly GCA_027410445.1. Classification (NCBI taxonomy): domain Eukaryota; kingdom Metazoa; phylum Chordata; class Amphibia; order Anura; family Alytidae; genus Discoglossus; species Discoglossus pictus. Next base: position 559,462,872 of record CM050163.1, read on the forward strand.
GAATGTACTGATGGCTTATGGGAATCTGCTCAATATCAGCTCCTTATAACTCTATTAAATTCCCTCAATGTTGAAAACCGTAGCCCGTAAAGTAGCCCACAAGACTTGCGGCTATTAAATTGGCCCCTTAAAGCAACCCGCCAACGACTTGTGTGGTAGGGGCGAGAAAAGGCTACGGGACGTGAAAATTGGAACTGTGCGCCCACAAATCCTTTGCTCTGTCAAGCCCGTAACTGTTACTTTCCAATCATCCTATTAAATTGCAACAAATTCACTGGCGTTCAACCCCGTAACCCGCAAATGGAGCCAAATTGCCTACGGGAACTAGAGAGAGGCCCCGCAAGGGGGTAAAAGTCTTATCCATAGCACTGTAAATGCAAATATAAACACAACTACTGTACTTATATTAAAAAGGAAAGTGATGTTAGGTATTAATATTAATAGCACAATATTCTCAAGCTCACAAATCTGCAATATAAAATACTTTGTTAATTTTTGTTTAATTTCCATGTTATATTGATCCCGGCAATCAATGTGTTAATACATATAATGTAACTCGCATGGACTAGAATATCGTATTTACTGATTTATTATTATTGATTTATTTCTGGGTAACACACACTGAGTAACACACATACACACACACACACATATATACAGTATATATATACCGTATATATTCGAGTATAAGCCGAGTTTTTCAGCCCTTTTTTTAAGGCTAAAAAGGGCCCCCTCGGCTTATACTCGAGTTACTCTCCCCCGTGTCTCTCTAACCCCCCCGTGTCTCTCTAAACCCCCCCCCCCCCCTGTGGCTCTTTCCCTCCACCTCCTCAACCCCCCTCCTCATTCTTAACCCCCCTCCTCATTCTGATGACATGGCGCGCATGTGACGTCACATGCGCGCCGGGTCAAGAAGGAGCAGAGGCCGGAGCAGAAGCAGGTAAGTGAGGGGAAAGGGAGAGGGGGAGGTATTTAGGGGGGTTTAGAATGAGGAGGGGGGTTTAGAATAAGGAGGGGGGTTGAGGAGAGGGGTTGAGGATGGGGGATTGAGGATTGAGGATGAGGATGGGGGGTTGAGGAGGGGGTTGAGGATGGGGGGGTTGCAGAGGGAGGTTGAGGATGAGGAGGGAGGTTGAGGATGAGGAGGGAGGTCGAGGAGGGGTATTGAGGTTGAGGAGGGGGGTTGAGGAGGGGGTTGAGGATGGAGGTTGAGGAGGGAGGTTGAGGAGGGGGGTTGAGGAGGCGGTTGAGGATGGGGGGGTTGAGGAGGGAGGATGAGGAGGGAGGTTGAGTATGAGGAGGGAGGTTGAGGATGGGGGGTTGAGGAGGGAGAATGAGGAGGGAGGTTGAGGATGAGGAGGGAGATTGAGGAGAGGGTTGAGGATGAGGAGGGAGGTTGAGGATGAGGAGGGGTGTTGATGTTGAGGAGGGGGTTGAGGAATGGGGGGTTACGTATGGGGGGGTTAAGGAGGGGGTTGAGGATGAGGGGGTTGAGGAGGGAGGTTGAGGATGAGGAGGGAGGTTAAGGATGAGCAGTGGGGTTGAGGAGGGAGGTTGAGAATGAGGAGGGGGGTTGAGGAGGGTGATAAGGGAGGGGGGAAGAGACACAGGGAAGGGAGAGGGGGGAAGAGGCACAGGGAAGGGAGAGGGGAGAAGAGACACGGGAGAGAGAGGGGGGACACAGAGGGCACAAGAGGGACACAAGGGGCAGCACATTTCCCACCCTCGGCTTATACTCGAGTTACTCATTTTACCCAGTATTTTGTGGTAAAATTGTTGCCCCGGCTTATACTCAGGTCGGCTTATACTCGAGTATATACGGTATATATTGTAACGGCTACCCTAGTTGGTGAGGGGTACCTGCCGTTGGAGACGTCCTTTTCTGAAGCAAGGTGCTGTGCAGTAATGAAATGTTTATTCCCATCCACGATATCCCATTGTATAATCCAGGAGTGCTGTAAAATGTGGCAGAGTAACGGTACCATAAATCCCCCCCCCCCCCCAAGAACGAGACAAGGCTACGTTTTGAAGGGTCAAGTAGAACTCTCTTTTATTAAAAACAAAACACATTTTTAAACACTTCACATACACAGTAGGGGCAGTGACTACCTTTGGTCAACCCCTAATTACCTCTGACCAATCAGACAGGGTTAATGCGTGGGAGCCAGGAGTCCCCTCCCCCAGGAGCCGCCCACTAGGCGTGGCTAACTGCTCATTCTCCCTCGGACGGTGGAGAGAGTAACATCTATAAGCTCACTTATTCCCCTGCTGGGAGTATGGGGAAACCCCAGGTCATCTCATTATTCAAGAGTCCCTACCCCCATTGTTCATGGTGCCATCTTGTCTGCTGAAACCCTTTTGTTCTGCTATCTCTTGTGTGGTTTAGCAGATAGTATTAAGAGGCAGATGGCCACTCCTGACCAAGTGTATGAGACCAAAGATATGTGACTGCATACCACACAATACAATATTTTTACAGATATAATAACAACATTTTATAACCCAGAACATATCTGCAGATAGCTTAGGTCTGAGCACACATTATTACTGAATGGCGCTGAGACCACATACATACAGTACAGCAATGTGATCATATTTTAACCAAGAATTACATACCCATAAAACAGGGTAAAACAGTGATGGGTTCCGTTACATATATAGTGACAGAGCTATCCAGTGGGTTTATGTGAGCCACAGACTCTGCAAAGCTCTCTTCCACTTTAGGTGTGCAGGGGTTAACTTTCCTGCTCAGGTAATTTGCTGCACCTGGGCAGTCCTTATTTAAGACTGCTCCTGGAGTATGGGATGGGTTGCTTATGGACTGATGGTTTAAAGTTTGTCTGATCTAGAGCACAATACACACAATACACACACACCTGCAATTTGTGACTGCTTGGAGCAGAGTGGAGACCTGGAAATCCGAAGAATTTACATGCCGTTAATTTCACAATCTATTGGATGAGAGCAGGTTAGTGAGGGAACTGTTTATTAGCTAAGGTAGTGCTTCAGTGGAAACAAGGCCTATTATATTCTTTGATTAGTTTTGGTTTAGTATTTTTTCGTCACTGGATAAACTCAAAATTACGAAATATGTACCAGATTTTGGAACAAAAATCTCTAATCAGCAAAATGCACCATCAAACACTCCATGAACAGTTATGTCTAAACAGCTCAGTGACAAATCTCCTCCAAATGTATAACACTTTGCTATTTTTTCTTTGAAGCCTCTGATGGATAACTTTGTAAGCTGTTCTCAGATGTCTAATTTGGGGCCTGTTATTGTGACCTTAAATGCCCCTGATAGTATAAAAAACTGGAAGCCAAAAGAGCAGCTAAAGGTCTTGGAAGGTTCAGGAGCAGATATATAATTTAATTTATACTTAAAGTCTAGTCAAGTAATTATAACATTGTATCACATGAAAGGACAATTGAAAAATTTTAATTTAAAAAATCTGTATTTTTTGGGGGGATTTTTCAAATAATTGGATAACATATTATCCTAATGTTATGAACATTAATCAATGTATTCTTACCTTTGTGTGAATCAAAGAAGCAACAATAAAGGTATCTGTTAGTTCTTATACAAGGTATCATTCTATAGACAACATGTAATTCAATTGCCTGAGTAATACAGTGGTACCTTGGGTTACAATACCCTCGGGTTACACTGTTTTCGGGTTACACCGATTCTCCTATGATATTTTCTGCCTTGCGTTAAAACGCTACCTCGGGTTACGTGATTGAAACTGAAAGAAGGAACAAGTCAAATGCTGCTGCACATGCAACCATGCAATCAAATCAGAAAGAAGGAAGCAAGCAGTAAACACTACAATCGTGATTGCCTTATAGTCTGTGCGTGCAAGTGCCTCCAAGAGCCCAATGGGCCTGTGCCTGTAAGAGCTTAATTCACCTGTGCCAGTAAGATCCCAAACTGTGACTTTGTGCCAATGTGCCAAGTCTGTGCCTGTGAGCCAGTGTGCCCAGCCTGTGCCTATAAGAGCCAAACTTCCAAACAGTAACCTGTGTCCTCCTTCCCCTCCTCCTCTACACTGCCACCATCCCATTGGGCCAGTTATTTTATTGTAATTATTGTTGTAATTTCTGTTTTGTTTTGAGGGTTTATATCCAAAAACAAGACCATCAGTTCAAACTAAAATGTGAAAAATCTGGGGTCCGGAACGGATTCATTGAATTTACATTGATTCCTATTGGAAAAGCTACCTCGGGTTACACCGTCCCGTCCGGAACGGATCAACGAGTTAACCTGAGGTACCACTGTAATCCTATTTCATCAAACAAGTGCTATTTATATATAAATGTTTTATGATACTTTTTTAATCAATAATACATTGTAATAATCTTGAAAGAAATTTGTAGACACTTTTTTTTTGTTTTTTATAGTAAAGTAAATTAATTAATGTTGTCCTTTTCAGCATAACTGTGATCTTTAATTCACTTTTAAGAAGCTTCCTTCTGGAGCCTCACACTTTTTTCTGTTCTCTCTCATGTAGGGTGCCATGTTTCACAGCTGTGACCTAATGCCACATTTCACACTAGCTCATGCTGTTAACAAGCAGAGAATGATATGCTGTGTGAGCAATAGTGGTCATTGGTAGTGTGATACCCCTCCCCTGCCTATGCGGACTTAGGTCACAGCTTTGCAACATGGCATCCTACATGAGAAAGAACGGACAGAAAGGGGAATGTTCCAGAAGGGGAGAATCTATTACCCAGGAGGCTTCTTACAAGAGAAGTGTAATGCCAACAGGAAAATTAAGGAGGATAAAATTAATTAATTTATTTTTGGGGGGGCACGACTAGGAATATGGTTACTACAACAATATTGTGTACGGGTAACACAACTTGTGTAGTTTCTATACAAGTGCTAGAACAATGGGAAGTGATGTGTTCCCGAGATTGTGTTTGTATCTGAGTGAGTGTTTTATCTGTTTGTATATTTAAGATGGAGAAAGGAGTGAGGATTAGTGAGGAGGAGAGGAAGAAATCAGAGTGCTAAAGATAGAGGGAGCCTGGGAAGAAAGGGGGATAAAGAGGAGAGAGGGTGGAATCGTGGTGATGGGGAGAGGCAGGGTGAGCAGGAAAAGGGAGTGTTGAGGAGAGAAAGAGACGTGGTGAAGGAGAGAGTTGTGGTAAGGGAAAGAAGAAGAAGAGGAAAGTGATCGGTACCCCTAGTAGGCACACAAGCAGGGTAGTTCTGATCCCCAGGCATCGTTAGGACATCATGAAGCCGACAAAAAAGAAGATCCTACAATTATTCCCAGGACGAATAGATTGTCCTCTTAAATGCCACCCACGTCCTGTTGCATATCCTCCAGGAGGTAGAGAGCTTAGAGCTGGACAGGGGACATACCCCTTTTCACGCACCCCCTTCGTCATCCCCCCTCATCCACCATCTTTCCCCCCATGCAACAAATCCCCTGCAATTATCATTCTTTCTCCCCCCGTCACCATTGCTTCCCCTCATCTTATATCTTTCCTTTCATATCACTCATTCTCTCTCATCCTCCCTTATATCTATTCCTAAATTTCCTTCTACCCTAATTCAACCTTACCTACACTATCCGCCATTCTTTCTCAAACGTGTCTTTCTTCCCACTTACCCTCTCCTTCCCCCTTTTCTCTCCTCCCATGCCCCCGTCTCATCCTCAATCATTTTGCATTTTTCTCAGCCTCACCCCCTCTCTCAACTTGCCCACTTACCTTCTTCACCGACTTATCTACTCACTCTCCACACCTCTCTATTTCCCTCCTCGTCTAGCCATATTTCTTTTTCCCATTATCCCCCTCTACCCCCCAATCCACCACTTTCTCTCCAAGCCCCTATCATTTCCTCCATCTCTCTACTTCTTCAACCACCATCTCTCTCCTCTAATGCTACTTTCCTTTATTCCCCCATGTCTACCCTCATCCCTTCATATTTCCCCTCATTTCCTCATGTATCCTCTCACTTAACCAATGATCCCTCCATCTCCATCTTCTCCCCTCCGCTCTTTCTCCTTATTTTTGCTCTCTCTCCATCTTATTTCCTAACTTGCCATTCTTCTCCCAGTTCCCATCTTTTGTTTGCTTCCCTTTCCGTCTCCGGATCCCCCCTCTTTCTCCTCTCTCCCCCTTTTTTCTACTTCTCCTCCCTCCTCTCTTCCTTTCCCTTCTTTCTCGCTCTCCCCCCAACCCCCTTCTTCTTCCTCTTGGTGAACATTGGTGACCAGTAATTCTGACAATCTCTGTTGCCATTGGCTCCATCTAAACCCGTAACTACGAATTTGACTAATTGATTACGTTCCCGGACACGCATCCAACATTCGACAGATGGATTACCAGTTCGCCTCTCCGTCATGTAACATCTGATTTAATAGCAACATAACTCTGCAAAATTTTGAGCTTGAAGCCGTTGCAAGCTTGGAATTGATTGTGGCTCAAAGTCCATTATTACAGGCAGCTGAACGCAAAAACTTATCAAAGATAACAGAAACACATAGAGGCCGGCTGATGTGGACACATTTAATGGTGTCAATCACTATCCTATTGCATAATGAAGAACAATAGGCCAGACAGCATCCTCCAGTCTCATACAAATAACAAGACATTTTTATTCTCTCTCATGGAAGATGGACAAGGAAACAAAAACATAATAAAAATTAACACATTTTAAATGGTTGAGTATACCATTGGATAAAATAGGAATGGAGAAGTTCTTCACCTTCACCTTTTAACATGTATGGACCATTGTATATTCCATAATTTAGCTGTAGGAGAGGAATTCATTAGTAATTGAGGTATAGATAATGATAAGTATTTAGGAGTATTACCATTGAGTATTATATGCTGTGTAGAGAGATATAATAGACTAAGGGGCCCTCAGCTGCCTTTTATTTAACTCTATGAGTCTCATTTTCAGGTTATACAGATAGCTTAACGTTTTAGTGAATCAGCTCCATAGGATAACAACCCATGAGCACCAGGGAGGTCATACTCACTAGTGTGAAATCTGGTCGTTTTCAGTCACTAGGCCATTGTGCATATTTATTACACTAGTAAAAATGGGCCAAAACTAGTAAAGGTTGACGTGTTGAAGACATTTATCCATTCCTATGTTATTCAATAGAATACATGCACTGCTAGAGTTGTGATCACTTCTCCCCTTAGTACATCTGGGCCTTTGAGCGTGACAGGCATTGGAAACATAGAAAAAGATGTGGTCTGAGACTAATAAACAAAGGGGAAGATCTCCAGCAATCTTTGTGTATTTGCTCACTTTATGTATAAAAGGGACTTTCTGGTTTAATCTCCAGTGACAAGTGAGGCCTTTGTAGTGGGATATCAGACATAAAACCTGGTACAGGGTGGAGCAAATAGGAAGCACGTAAAGCAAACAAGTGATGGCTATCGTCCAAGGTGTTGGGTATGGAGCACAGTGTTTATGTCTATACTATATAACCATATACAATGGGAATAATAGGAGTAATTACAAGTGCATCATGGGACGTGGTTGTTACCACAACTATGATGCTTTATATAAATTTAAACTTATTAAAGTCCACACATTATCATCCCTTTTCTTCGTGTATTCTCTCCTGCAGGCTGCCATCTTGCACACTTGTGACCTGTAGCTCGGCATTTTGTGATCTAAGGAAACTCATATAGGAAGGAGATTCACACTACCGGTGTCATGCAGACAGTGATATGCTCTGTGTTAGCAGCAGCAAAAACACTAAACTGACACGATTTCCACATTTATTTATTCTTTGCCAGTAATGCGCTATTATAAATGATTACATAGCATGTCACTTTCTGTTAGTTATCTAACAGCATGACACCAGTGGTGTAAATCCCTTTTCCTGTGCGAGTATCCTTTGCTCACAATATGCATTGCTACAGGCCACAGATGTGGAACATGGCAGCCTGCAGCAGAGAATACAGGCAGAAATGGTATGGTTTCAGATACTGAGGATCTGTGGGTCACTTAGAAGTAAGTGAGTATCACATTTATATAAAAACTAGCGACTTGCCTGTCTGCGTACTTCCGGATTGTGTAAGCTAGTGTTGTAAAACGGCGCCTAATCTGTGGTACGCAGCAGTGGCTGATTTTGCGTCCTTGTTTGCGGATGTCGTCCGACTTTTTCGGAAAATTTGTAGGTGTTTGGTGGTGTTTTGCGTGTTTAGGGTCCTTTAGCCTAGTTTTCGTTTTGTTTGGTCGGCCATTTTTTCTCTCGCTTAGGTGATTTTCGGGTGTCTAAACTCTTTTATTTCAAGTTAAATTAAGGTGTAACTTCAGTTTTCGAGGTCCTGGTTGCCCCCCCCCTTGCTGTAGGGAACCTTTTTATGTATTTGTTGTGTGTATTTATTGTGTTTTTCATGTTTTCATGTGCAGGGGTTTCGGGCGTTTTTTGCGAGGACGTAATGGGTCGTAATGCGTGTCGTATTACTGTGTCGTAAGTCCGTTAATTTTGTGAGGTCCACAGTTGCTGGCATGGAGCGCCGCGCTCCATGCCAGCACCTGCTCACTACGCGAGCCTGCAGCGTTAGCAACAACCCGCATGCTCACAACTATATATGTGATTACTTTTATGAGGAGCAAATGAATTAATTAACTTACCTAGAGCATTTATATAGAACAGATTTCTCAAAGAGACCCCCTTAATGATCTGCGCATATAGATACTCAGTGGATCTATATATATATATATATATATATATATATATATATATATATATAATTGGTTTAATATATCCATTGATATATCTGTAGGTTCCTATCATATCCCCCATGATATAAGGAAATAAAACCCATAAGCAGCTCCAAGTAGTTCTCTGTAGTCTTGAGGGTTAAGTCGTTAAGTCATCGGGTTAAGTCATTCTGCACACAACGTAAGAATTGATCAATGTTAATAAAGACTAATTGGTTTGTTTGTTAATTCCTCCACTGGACGCCCTCAAGCGAGCATGAAATCAAGGCCAGAAGACCTTATTCTGCCTCATTTATGAAGATTAGGGATTGGGATTTTCAATATGAAAAAGCTGAAGTTAACGAGTCTCTCTGGGACATCTGTGCACCAGACCAACGAGATCCCGTCCAAGCTAGCCAACTGGCGACCATCAGAATATGATTCATCCCACTGATCATCCGTTACAAATAACACCATATGGGTATTTACAGTATATCTGGAGGACATACATAGTAAATATATTGTCTACGCCGCGTGAAAATACCATTTAACTGAAAAAGTAATTTTCAGTCAATGTTTGAGAAAATCTGAAAAATAAATAGAGCCCTTAATTGCCAACATTTGCCTCTTTCCTAACAGGATTAGTTACATGGGATGGACCTTGGATGCAAATAAGATCAATTTTCAGTTCTAATGGTGTGGGACACCAAAACAAGTCCAATCACCAAACAAGGTTATAGAATTCAAAACAAATGCATAAAATAGATGGATTTTTTGATCCATTTTGTTCTGCTAAACTACAGAATAAAACAGAATTTGGCTTCTCAGGCATCAAGCAGCTATCTAATAGGTCAATATCATTTTACGCTTATTACTTATTACTGTTACAGATGTTATTTTGTTAAATACTTCAATGGCATGTAAAGTTTTTTCCCAACTACTGTGTTTATTTAAGGCATCAAGTGGACCTGGGGTCTGATGCCGGACCTCTAACCTCTTCCACACCTGCACTGTTGTTAAATTTAATAGTTAGACCTCTTCAATTTTCCAAAATCCAAGACTGGAGGATTGAAAATAAACACATAAAATAGATGGATTTTTTAACCCATTTTAGATGGATCCATTCTATATTAGTATTTTGATAAAACTTTTTTTTAAAGCTACCTCTATTAAATTATACCTATAGTATCTTATTTGTTTGTGTGCAGTGATCCCAAATCTATCTGTGCAGGCATGGAATACTGGTACTCTCCTAAAACTGGAAAGCAATGGTTTAACTGGTTTGTGTAGTGTAACCTTAGTCCAGAGGAATTCTGGGATATCAATCACAGCCTTCCCCCATAGAAGGTCACACACCCCACTCATGGCTAATTACTCATGCACTGGGCAGAATAGACTGTTTGTAAACAGAGGTTTAAAACGTAAGATATTTTAGCTGTTATTAATGTAATAAAAAAATATATATATAATTTTAATAAACAATCATGTGCGCTCTCACACCATCAAGAGCCGTGAGTTCAGTGTCCCTTTAAATGATCTTGGCCAATTACGTCTGTTCTAGTTTTCTGATGCTATAGTTTGCAAGTACTTGGTTTACTTCCTTTCTTCTCCTTGGTAAACACATATAAATATAGATTTGTCAGCAGATATGATCTAACAGCTCCATCTACTCTGCCGATTGTATCTACATAAAAAGCTGTTGCTTCATAAACCCTCAGGTTATTCTTGGTTTCTGTCTTCATTTCCTTTTCTGAGTTTCTACCTGCCACTTCCACTGGAAAAATACAATATCATATTAAACAAAGCAGACGTTTGCATTGCATCCAAATAAAACTTAACTTTGGTGCAATGTTTATCGGCTGATTTGCTCCACATGAATTTGATACTTCGTGCTTAATTCATCAAACAGGACTTTTATTTAGTAAATTAAAGATTTCTGGAGTTGAATGTTTACTTGATGTTTATCCTTGGCTAATTGCATAACATACTTGTGATTTCATGGGTTTCTCAGTTACAATAAACATGCCGAGGTTTGTATTGATTCAGTTCTACGCGGCATTGACAAGGAAATTATATTATGTTGTTTAGTAAAACCTTCACATGCTTGTGGAGTATGTAAAAAGTAACATTAACAGGAACAAGATTTCTAGAGATGGTGACTTCAGCCATGACATAAAAAAAAACATTTGCTTTTGAGGAGGAAAGCTACGGCAAGCTTGGACAAGCTAGTAAAAAGTAAATATATTACACTAAAAAGGTCTGCATAAATAGATATATAATATTCCCTGGCGAATTGAAGCCTTGAATTCTGGTGTTGGAGAAAACTGCTTAGGGTCCCTTGGACTGCAAGAAGATCCAAACAATAAATACTATAAAAATATTACAAGAATTTAATCCAAACTGTTAATTTAAAGGTATGATCATGAGGCTAAAGGTCAAATATTTTGGCAATTTTATAAGATTTGAATTCAGTTTTAGAGAAGATTATAATGCTGGGAAAGAGATGGATAGATGAGGACATTGAAGTAATGATAATCACATATTATAATTGTCGAACTACGAGACGTTGTCACGCTTTGCGTGGTGCATACGACTTAGGCAAAGGCGCTCATCGCCTGCGAGCCTCATGTAGCGTGGCAAGCCGTTAACACGCAGCACTAGCGAGGTGAGCCGTTAAGGTAATAAAACTCGCAGCACAGCACGGCGCTCATCACCTGCGAGCCTCGCATAGCAAGGTGAACCGTTAAGGCACTACAACTCCCAGCACTTGGCCGATGAGCTCCAAAGGCGCTCATTGCCTGCGAGCCAAAGCAAGGCGATCAGTGGAGGCAATGAATCACGTGGGACTTAGCCTACAAACACTTAGGAAACGCGGCATCATCTTACAGACTTTTTAAATTCCCATTCGCCCAATTGAATAGGGCTCTATATAAGCACAAAGCATCTTTTTTTTAAATACATTTTTAGTTACTGAAGACTTTGCTTTTGCATAGAAGTTCACTAACTAAAACTGTTACCACCAAACGTGCGACTTAGAAAAGAAAACATTACGAGACGAGGGACTTAGAAAAAATTTAAATTAAATACAAGATGCAAACTTGTTAGCGGCCCAACCGAAAAAAGCAAAATACACAAAAAACCCAGCAAAAAACCCCAATAAAAACATCACACACAGCACGAGGGAACAACCAGGACGTCTGGAAGTGAGGTGGAACATGAATTTAAGTTGATTTTCAAGAGTTTCGGCTCTCGAAAATCAACTAAGTGAGAGAAAAAAAGGCGGCTCAAAAAAATGAAAACGAGGCTACACAAGCATGGACCGTGCAACACACCGCCAACCGCGAACCATTTTCACACAGGAAGCACGAGATACAAAATACAAAAAAAGATACAAAGTACTACTACAAAGGATGCCAAATACTCGCGAACCGCGTAGCATATACACAAACGACGCTACTGTACACTCCGAACTTGTCCATCACCACATTACGCATCTACATTAGCGCTTTACACAAATACACCAACGTTTTACCCTTGCGCACGCAGCCTACTTCTAATGCACAGTTGGGACATTCATAAAACTATCTCCAACTGGACATTATATGCTGCGGGAAAATGGAAAAAGATTGTTTGCTCTTCAGCCTATTGATTGATGGATATATTAATTACAAATAGATAAAGTATATTAATTAATTAAGTAACTAATTAATTGATTAATATTTACAAAAATGTAGACATATGTATCTGTCTTTGTGATGAGCGCAGAGGCTGCTCAGAGGAGCAAAAGTACACCAGAGGAGAGGCTCGCGAAGAGCGCAGAAGGCTCTCAGCGCGAGTTTCGTAATGAGCGCCAAAGGTCCTCACAGTGCAAAAACCTTCACATTGTGTGGCAAACAGCATTGCCATGGCTTTAAATTTTATTGACGGTAATTTTTTGATGGGCAAGTCGCTAGTAATAATAATAATAATCCCCTTCTGGATCACTACCTTGTCATAGTGAAGGGGCTTGTGTACCTCAATGAAGCTGTGAGCTATACCATGTAGGGTCATCCAAGATGGTCAGGTTATAGCAGAGAGGTCGGACAAATTGTGGTCCACTGGAGAAGGAACTGACAACCCACTCCACTATATTTGCCATGAAAACCTTAGATGTGCCTGGTGTGCTTTGGCCATACGGTCATGGATAGTTGGATACGACTGAACAACAACAATAAATACCCAATGTTCTATTTCAAAACCCCAACTTAAATTTAACATATCAAATTATTGATTATATGATAATAAATTTAACACTATTTTAAAACAGAAAATAGAACTATATCAGTGTCCTAGTATTTGATTTTTTAGCTAACGTGACCTAGAAAAAATACAAAAGGGAATAGGGGAGATCCTAATGGGGAGTAGATAAAACTGGTATCCAGTCAGTGATTACTATGATTAGTTCTGTATATAATAAATATTTCTATTGGTACAAATTATGGACCACACATTGTCCAAATAGACAGAGACAGTAGGGCTCTTGTATCAAGAGCCAATGCAGATTTCTGCCTGTATCCAAAAACATAGGCATTTTGAGGCACTTTGATCATTGATAAAGCCATACAGGAGGGGCGAAACGCATTTGATCATTACATACACAGTCTTGGTTTTATTGACCACTATTGTCTCGGTTCATTTGGAGAGTGTATGGTTAAGACTTGAGACCTGTAATTAATGTTTTAATAATTTATACCAATAAAAAATATTTATCATACACGGAATTAATAATAGTCATCACTAACTGGATATCAGTTAGGATGATATCATATAAATAATGGGAAATATAGATATAGATTTACATTCAACATAAATTGTGACCAATATGGGCACAGTCCTATAGTCGAGTGTGGTTCTACTATTACTTAGCCGAATATAGATATTATCACATACAAACATTCCATCGGGAGACGTATGAATAAAGGGTGAGCTTATAACATCAGAGAAGCATGTATGCGGACCACCCATTCATGTTTTACCTAGCTCACGTTATGAGGTTTCCACATGTGAGTGGAATACCATATTAATTTGAGTTCTTGTTCTATACATGGCTTCTGCACTAGGAGGTGGTGCGATTTCTCTCCCCGATTCCCTTTTGTATTTTTCATGATTTAGGACACTCTGTGAACATTGTCCAATGAGAAAGCAGAAAACCTCCACAAATCAAGGTCTGTTCACTTCGAATAACAAATACGGTGAATAATTAAAGACTTGGGTATCGACTATAATTAGATACGTCTTGTCCTCCTAAGAGGATTTTTGCATATAGCTGGTCAAAAGTGGTCAGTCTTGTTCCCACTAACCATGGTACCCCAGGGCACCATTTTGGTTGACTGGCCCAAAGACAGACTCTGCAGAGAACTTACAATCTTCATGTCGATCCGGTCATTCTCCAGTCTGATAACTAGACTATTGTCCACCATTTCCCTCACCCATTCTTGACTTCACACCCATCACTGGTGTAAAGAGAACCTGTCCATCATGTTCCACCTCTCCGGAACACACCCCTTCCCTGCCAAATAAGAAAATAATTAGGTCTACACCTGCTATAATTACGAGCTATATAAGGCAGCTTGTTGAGGCTTGGGCAGGCCAGTGTAGTCTCAGACAGGGATGTGTTAGGCCTTTGTGTGCTGAAAGAAAAGCTATTTTTGTTCTAAAGCGTTATGCTTGTTATATTGTATATCTGACAAGGAAAGTCCGTTATTAAGAATAAATAATCATCTGAAAATCCATCCTTGAAGTAATACGTTCATTGGAAATAAGAAGTGTTACATGGTTAATTTAAATCCTTATGTTTATACTTATTTTGACATAAATCGAATGGATTTACTTTACCATTTCTACAACAATCTATAAATGTAGCTATTGTTTAATTAAGTGAAAGTAAAATAAAAAATTATACATCACAAAAATGTACGAAAATCCAAGCACTGAATGAACAAATATTTCAATTAAATGCAGAAAAGGGGGATTTACAGACTTCCGAGAAGGAATGCGGAGCAGGGTCATTGTCAGAGGCATTTATAGTGTTGTAAGATGTTAATGATAATTTATATCTGTGTGTGGGAATGTTTAAGTATTAATGTATAGATATTTATACAATCTTTTAAGGAAAATTATTGATAGCGCAATACTCTACTTCTACCCGTTCTAGTCTTGGAAGGGTTGTCTGAGAACTGTATTTGCATATAAAAAAAAATCAACAACTATATAATTGATTATAGATATATATATATAATATCTGACAATATGTAACCCCCTGTTAGTACCTATGTGTGATTACATTTTCACCCTACATAATATCCCACATTTTCACATCTAGACATTTCAGTGCAATAGCTTTATCTCTAGTGAAAAAAACTCTATTTTATATAATAAAATTCCTATATTTTTCTATATAAATCAGCTGCTGTTTTGTGTCTGCTCCAGGGTCCAGCTGAGATATTTTAGTCCTGAGACCCCCAGTTTTGTTATCATCATCATGTCAGATTTATGTGAATTATGGCTCATTTGATTTAGGAATGTCTCATTACAAGCAGATGCTTGGAAATGGGTAATAAACTGTATACATGAAATATGATTATGAAGAATACATCCTACAGGGCTGACCTGGTCTGCAATCTGTATATTTCATAGCATCATAAATTATAAGGGGAGCCCGGTCACTTTGTGTATATTTAATATCCAGTGTGTTTTTGCTCAGGATTAATAGCTATGTTTTACCCTGTAAATCATTTATAAGAAGTACTAGTGAAAGAATGATATAGGACAACGATGTATACACACACATATATATATATGTATATGTTGCTAACGCTGCGGGCTCGCGTAGCAAAGTAAGGGCCGCATTTGCGGAGGTGGAGGCTCCCACCTCGACCGCAAAATTTACGGACTTAGCAACCAAAAATACGAGCCGCGGGACTTAGAAACAAAAACATTACAGCCTTGCAAAAATGCGACCTTATCGCCCGAAACCCGCGCACATGAAAAGATTAAAAACACAATAAATACACACAACGAACAGATGAAAAGCTTACCCACAGCAAGGGGGGGCACCCAGGACCTCTGAAAGGGAAGTTACACCTAAATTTAAGTAGAAATTCAAGAGTTTACACACCTGAAAATACCCTAAGCAAGAGAAAAAATGGCCGCCGGAAAAAACGAAAACGAGGCTACAGGACCCTAAACACGTAAAACACCACCAAACACCTACATATTTTCCGAAAAAGCCATACGAGGTCGAACAACAAGGGCGCAAAATCAGCCACAGCAGCGTACCACATACATTAGGCGCCATTTTACAACACAATGCGGAAGTACACAGCTACCCTAACGGCTTCCCCTCGCGCACGCAGCCTATTTACACTGCACACTTTGCTCACTTACACAGCAGCTCCACAACAGTGAAAACACACATTGTATGCTGCGGCAACATCAAAACAGATTGCCAGCTCTTCAGCACAAGGCTTCCTGCATAAATTACTTCCCAATAGGTAGAGTATATTGATTTGTTCATTTATTAATTATTTCATTAGCATACAAAGAAAAAACTGCCAACGCTGCTCATAGCACACAAACAACCAACAGCCTCACAATAAGCACCGAAGGTGCTCATTGAGAGCCATGCGATGAGCGCCGAGTGCCCAAGGATCTCGGAGCACCAACAAAATTAATGTTGCAACCAAACACCATTACCTGCCTTACAATCTTATTGCCGTCATTTTTTGACGGGCAAGTGGCTAGTATATATATATTTGGCGTAATTGCGAAGTTACGGGCTTGTGCATGCGCTCTGCAAAGCCGTTCAGGCCCGGAAGGTAGAATTTATTAAAAATGTATTAAATGTCTTTTTTTAATGCCCAATAAATCTTCTTGTGTCCAGTTCAGGTGCTTTGATTGTAATGTTTATACATACAGTATACATTAATGGACATTTAATTTAAACAAGCCCGCTCTGAAATGTATCCATCACAATGGCCAAAACCTGCTAACCTTCACAGAGGCTACTGATTGTGTCACTGAGGCTGCAATGACGATTTCCCATAGAAAAAAAGCCCATCCCAACCTCACTAATTCACTGTGGAAAGCCATGCCATGTCCTACGGTTGGTCCAGTTGGGTAGCATCCATTGGAGTATTTCGAGGTTCAGTAGTTTCGCTGCCTTTGTAGATACAGCAAATCATATTATTATTTGCTCCTTTATTTCCTGTTTTCTTTACTCATTGAGTTCAATTGTGTTTTTTTACTGTAACAATGTGACTGCAGAGATATCTCTACTGTGACTTTATTTGAAATAGGCTTTCTGTATAGGATTATATCCAAGAAACCTCTTGGGAGCATTGGGTCACAATCATTGTATTAAACTGTTTATAGTAACTGCCAGATCTGAAGGTTACTCTTTGGCTGCCAGAGGTAGTAACAGCAATGCAATCAATGTTGTAATAAGATCTGTAACAAGTTGTTATGATAACACTCCAGGGGTTAACACCAACTGCAAAGGGCCTAAGACAAGCAGTGTAAATATTATATACATGATTATATAGTTTATTGTCGAAGACTTTGTTAGTGCAAGGTGTACAGAAAAACACACGCAGCATGTGGCAGAGAGTCAAGAATTGGGCAGTCAGCCAATAAAATGTTGGAATGAAAACTGTTCCATCCGTCTATATAAATAAAGAGAAGGAAACGAGGAAGTTGTTCAGCCAACACAGAAAAACCAACAGAGATATCTCACTAGCCTAGTCTCCTGCAGATATCCCACCAGCAGAGACCACAAGCAGCTATCAACCAGCAGAACCTCCTGGAGATGTCCAACTAGCCCAGCCTTCTGGAGATATACCCCCAGCAGAGACCCGCCACAGCTACCCACCAGCAGAACCTCCTGGAGATGTTCAACTAGCCTAGTCTTCTGGAGATATACCTCCAGCAGAGACCACCTGCAACTACCCATCAGCAGAACCTCCTGGAGATGTCCAACTAGCCTAGTCTTCTGGAGATATACCTCCAGCAGAGACCACCTGCAACTACCCGTCAGCAGAACCTCCTGGACATATCCCATTAACCTAGTCTCCTGTAGATATTTCTCCAGCAGACACTACTAGCTGAACCTCCTGGAGATATCCCACTAGCTAGTCTCCAGGAGAAATCCCACCAGCAGACACCACCAGCAGGACTTCTTGAGATATCCCACTAGCCAAGTACCTGGAGATATCCCAACAGTAGACACTACCAGCAGCGCTTCTTGAGATATCCCACTAGCCAAGTACTATTTGAAAATATCACACCCACTTGCTGAATAGCAGCTACCTAACACAGACCACCAATACCAGCCAAAACAGACCCCCTGCTACCACTCATCTTAGACCACCAGAACCATCCAGCATTGCAGACCACAAGGATCACCCAAAACAGACCTCCAGCTACCACTCAACACAGTCAACCAGCACCACCTAAAACACACCATCAGCTGCCACCTTACACAGACCTCCTGCTTCCTGATTATCTTCCAATATAAACAGATCTTCCAAAGACCATCTCTGCACAGACCACCTGCTCCCGGCCATAATGAGTATGTGGACCCTGCTCCCTCTTCTTCTGGCTTTGCTCCTGTGCAGCTCAGTCTACATGCAAGGTACGACCTGAATGCTCATAAGATGTAGGGCAATTATTTATCAAATATAGTTAAAAGATGGAGTTAAACTTGACCCCCTTTGGAAATATGTAATTGTACTTATTGTATAACAGAACAAGTTGTTTGATTCACCCTTAAGTCCCATTTAAGCAGTTTTTACCCTCATCATATGGTAAAATTTAATCAACGAGAAAGTTAATTAGAGATCACTTAAAATGACTAAAAAGCTCCAATAAACTATACTAGAAACTATCTAAACTGTTATTAATATAATTTAAATATTATACAAACCAATTAAACCAATTAATTATTATCAATAATTGTCTGACTTTTATATGAATGTTTTACTATGATAATAGAGAAGTTTAATGGTTAAAGTCTGTTCCATTGACATATTTATACAAACTGTTCATGTTCCTCTTCCTTATCAACAACATCTTGTAAGACGTGTCCAGGTTTGTTTTATATGAATCTTTATTGCTTCTTTCGAAACATGCACCTTAATGGCATCCGTCCACCTGCCTATTTCCCAATCTTGGCCAAGGGATTACCCTGTGCCAAAAATCCCTCATTTGAATTGTATATTATTGCACTGAAGGTTATTCCATCACTTTCAGTAAAGTAGTATATCTCACACTGGTATCTGGGTAAATATATAACGTATGTGGTAAATACACCTCTTTACTTACTAAGCATCTCAAGTGGTAGAAATGAGGTAAGAAGGGCTGAGGTATCAATGTTTCCCCATAGGAAATAGTGAATAGTAAACACGGCGATGCACATCTCAGATCTTAGTAAATACCCATATTGTATTTAATGGAAAGCTTGTTAGATTATAACTATGAACCTTGATGATATAGAGAAAGCTCAGTAGATGGAAACCTACAGTAATAAATAATGGCTTATAAAAGTGAAAAATGTATAGTCTTTGTTTTTTAATTTATTTTTACTTTCTAAAGACTTGGAGAAAATAGGATTAAAAGTTAAATACTACAGAGAAATTGTGATTATTACTGAGAAAAACAAAACGTCTCTGGGATTTTTCAAAAATAGTCAAAAATTGAGTTAAGTGAGATTGAGAAAAATATTAAGTGGGTTTTACGGGTGTTAAAAATGATTGCTCCCATTTTCTTATATAAACTATACATAGGAAGTGAAGAAATTAAAACAATTTATTGGATAAATCTACCCTTGTGTCCTCTTCTCGTCAATCTTTTCAATCGTATATAACATTGTAATATTATATTGAAGAGGGTTTATATTTTCTGTTTATTGCCATTATTATTTATATAATCTGGTTAATCTGTTTATTGCTAGATGTAAAAGATAAATTAAATAAATGATCATAAATTATATTCTATATAATGCTGGAACATCATAACCACAGAACCTAAATTAAGTTGAATGCTATTTACACAATTAAAAAACATTTTAATTTTTTACAAATTTTTTTTAAAATTTTTATATGTTTAAAAAAAAGAAATCCTGGAACTTTGAATGATTATTGATTTATTTTATATAGACTGATTATTCATTATTCAATTTTGATTGATTATACAATATTATTTGGAAGCTAAAACGAAAAACATAAAATATAAAATAACATAGAAACAAATAACTATACTATCATGTTAATGGTGGCAAAAATGTCTAAACTATGATATAACATGGTAAATAATTTCAATAGCAACAGTTTCTGTATATATAAATAACTGTGCTAACCTCTTTTTAATTAAACAGTATTATTTACATTTTTAATATTTACATTTTTAAATATTATTATATGTTGCTGGAGATGTTTAATATTTATTGATTTAATATACATTAACTATTTTTCATTTTTATTAACTGATCTCATTTAGATTGATTATACAATTAATATTTAAAAGCTAAAATGAAAAATAAAAAAATAAAAAGTGTGAATATCATAGAATTAAATAACTCTACACTAATGGAAGTCGAAATACCTTCAGCCCCGATTTTCTGCGATTGAGCCGGGCTTGAACTTGATTTCGGACGCAAGACAAAATATAATTCTTTATTTCATGTTTCATTTCCATTCACAGTCCTACGGGCTTAAATGACCTCCAAGCCCGTAGCTCGTTATTCAAGCCTGTAGGGCTTTGAAAAAAATGGAGGTTGGATTCCAAAGTCCTACGGGCTTGGAGGTTTAAGCCCATAGGACTTTGGACGGAAAATAAACATGAAACAAAGTATTTTATTTTGCCGATGTGCGAGCTTTAGAATGTTGTGTTTTAATTCTAATGCCACCCATTGTGTTCCCATCATTTACAGTGCTGGATTAAATTTATATTTGCATTTAAAGTGCTCCGATTTGCGAGACCTCCTTGGTCCCAGTAACCTGTCGTTCAATTTCTGTAATTTGCGGGCTTGACGGAGTGATTTGCGCTGCGGAATATGTTGGCGCGTTATAAATAAAGGATAATAATGAAAATTGTAGCAATTGAATATCGATTTGTGATTTTATCGGCCGTGAAAGATCAAACGCTTGAAGGAAGTAACTTGCAATTTGACGAATCGCAAATGAATCGCAGCTCGTAGCAAATAAATCGATCGGAGCCCGCAAACGGAAGGCAATTGAATAGCAAAGTAGCTTTCGACCTTGTGCGAGCCCGGATCTCAAAATCGCAGCAATAGAATGAGGCTGCTTGTTGCTAAGTATCTGAATTTCACATATATATGTAATTTGACTAGTACTTATGGGTTTTCCATGGAATTGGACACTCTCAAATAATCAGCAGTTTGTTAAAATCCATGTAAATGATGTCATTATTTATTATGAATCTTCAAAATTGGTAGGGTATATTAATAAAAATAGGGAAACAAAATAAAACTTTCTACGAAACCTATTTATCAGATGGTCCAATGTCATCACTGATAGGCTTGAAAGAAAATATTGGAAGTTTGGATATGTATTTAAACTTTGTTCAACCCAATTAATCTCACTTAATCACTTTTAACAATATATTATTATTATTAGTCATCTGATAAATTACAATTCACAGCACAGTAGATCAACAGCTGTAATTGTATATTTTATATTGTATAATATGTTAATTATACACTCATCTCTATACAAATTAAATGAAGGCATTAATTAAAGTGATGCCTATTATTATATTAATTCAACTTTGAACCATGGTAGCACCCATATTCACTGATTTATTGCTTATTGTTTTGTTGACTAATTAATGCCATTACTAGCTATAAAACAAATGTTTGAGACAATATCAGATATCTTCCTGGATGAGTTAAACATATTGAAATCACTCATTTTATACATTATCTTCATGTAATCTTGTTCCAAAAATATGCAAATATGATCACGCAGAATGGCTGTTAATTGCAAAATTATTAATGAAACAGGTGTTTTTTGAAAACTGAAATTTTATTAAAATGGAAAATGTGCCAAAATGTACTTTAATGTTAAGCTTCAAGGAACAATAACATCACATACAGCCTCATTAAATTGCTATGTTTTTGAAAATCGTAGCTCGTAGCGTAGCTCGCATGACTTCAAGCTATTAAATGGGCCTCTTAAACCTCCCCGCAGACGACTTGTGGGGTAAGCCATAGAACAGTCGAAAAATGCCTACGGAACGTGAACATGGAACTTTGCAGCCCGCAAATCCTTTGATCTGTCAAGCCTGTAACCGCTACTTGTTCAATTCAGCTATTAAATTGCAACAAAGTCACCCGCGAGCAAGCCCGTAACACGCAAATGGAGCCTGAAGCCCTACGAGTGCTCGAGAGGACCAATAGGTAGCACTTGTAATGCAAATAAAAAGGCCCTACTGTACACTTATTAAAAGTGAAAGTGATGTTAAGTCTTAGAATTAATATCACAACATTCTCATGTTTATATTTCGTGTTATATCGATCCCGGCATTCAATGTGTTAACATATACTGTAACTCGCATGTGAATGTTATATTTACGGCTTTATCAATATTGTATTACAGTGTCCAATCGCAAACTGTAATTTTAGCCCATAGGACTCTGAAAAATAACCTCCCCTTTTTCAGTGACGTAATGCTGACGATCTCTTCTTCCATTGGCTCCATCTAAACCCGTAACTACGGTCTACACTAATTGATCGTCCGCACGGCCGAAAATCCAACGTTCTACGAACAAGATACGATTTGCTTCTCCAGCCCGTAGCTCGCAGCCCATTCTAATTTTTTTTTTGTTTCAATAATTTTTATTGGTCACTTCAAACATTGATCAACAGTCTTTCAGTAAGCCATGACTCGCAGGTCAGATAATAACATTTTTATGTACATGAGTATTCTGACATAGTAAACATCGTGACCTCTCCCCTTTCATTTTCCGTTTTCTAGTAACCAAGCCATAAACCTTTTTTCCCTTATAACTTTTCGCATATTGACTCAGTAATCCTTAGCTCGCAGGCTAGGCTTAATGGGGCCTATAACATTTAGTGGGTTGAGCCTTAGCCCCCTTTTTCCCTTTTATTTTTTTATTACCATGCCTGTGTGAGTCTGTTGATTATTAACCTTAAGGAACTTCTACGTACAACTTCTAAACTTAAAAAAAGGTGAAATCTTAAACCGAAAACTCTCTTATGGGGACCCTGTCTTTATTTATAGTCATATTTGGGTTTGAGCCTGTACTTCTGAACCTATGGCCCCCGTTTTCCCTCTTTCCCCTGTTTTTGCTCCTCCTAGGTATAGAGTATCTTTTCTTGTTCGTATGAGCATATCTATCCCCTATAGCCTTTAGCCAATCTTTCACAACTTAGCTAACATAACTCAACACAGTTTGGTCACCTGTAATTTCCCATAAAATAACTACACAGTCTTTATTTTTTACCTTGTTGTTTCTGTACTTCATGGCTCCTCGCTGGTCCCCCGGTGCCCCTCACGCCTCCTCCTTCTTCTTTTTTTTTTCACCTTTTCCACCTTTGATCCCCCATACTCAGCCCTTATACGCTAACCATGGTTCCCATACGTCTCTATACTTCTGGACAGAATCTGTTAGTATATGTGTCAAGTGCTCATTTACTGCTAGGTAGTTTATTTTGTTCTTTATTGCCTGAAGTTCTAGTGTGTCCGTTTTCCATTGTTTAGCGAGGTGTGACATGGTAGCCATGTACATATATTGGAATAGCTTATTCTGTGTAGGGGTCTGGGATTCCCAGTAGACAAGATTCTATTGTGCCCCCTCCCGGGACTGTAATTAGGGTTAGGGTTAGGGGGGGTTAGGGTTAGGGTTAGGGGTTAGGGTTAGGGTTAGGGGTTAGGGTTAGGGGTTAGGGTTAGGGTTAGGGGTTAGGGTTAAGGGTTAGGGTTAAGGGTTAGGGTTAGGGTTAGGGTTAGGGGTTAGGGTTAGGGTTAGGGTTTGGGTTTGGGTTAGGGTTAGGGTTTGGGTTAGGGTTAGGGTTTGGGTTAGGGTTAGGGTTAGGGTTAGGGGGTTAGGGTTAGGGGGTTAGGGCATTCCCACCACATGTGTATGAAGGAGCCCGGGGTCTGGCATCCTCTTGTACAATTCTTCCCCTCCGATTTGTTCCACTTTGCCATTCTTAAAGGGGTTAGGTAAGTTCTGTGGAGAACCTTAATGGCAGTTTCTAGGAGTGTGTGATTTAGCGAACCTTTATAAATACTTTGCCAGGCCTTTTCCCATTTCTCTGTTTCCCAGTGCTCTCCCATATCCTTTTCCCAATCCTCTATGTATTTATCCCTCACCCCTTCTATAGGTGTATTGTATATCTCGTAAATACCACCTATAATTCCCTTAGTCAGAGGAACTTTCTGGCAAATTCCAGAAAGCCATGTTTTTTTAGGAGAACCTTGTTCTCTTCCTATACTGTTTACCAGATGTCTGATTTTGTAGAAGTTGAAGTGTTGATTGATGGGGATATTGTGGTGGTCTCTCAAGTATTCGTAAGTTATTGGGTTATCTGTTATTAGCCACGCTCCTAGCCTATCCAACCCCTTAGATTTCCACCACCATTTCGCCTCCGCGCTCATCCCTGCTGGGGACTGTGGGTGACTAAATACCGAGATCATCGGAGAAGGGTGTCTAAATAGGCTTGTGTGTTCTAGGGCCCATTTTCAACCCTGTAGCGTGTTGGCAATTACCGGATGTTTGATCTTTCCCACACTCTCCGGCACCTTGTCTAGCCAGACCAAGGTGTCCCAGGTATAAGGGTTTAGCCATTGGTCTTCTATGGTTTTCCATAGCGGTTGGTGCGCCCCCGAGTGAATTATGGGTATAAACGATAGTTGCGCAGCTCTATAGTATTTATTCAGGTCTGGAAATGACAGTCCACCCCTATCTTTGTGCCTGTACACTATCTCCTTTTTAATTCTGGGGGGCTTGCCCTTCCATGTAAATTGGGACACCTTCCTCTGAAATCCTTTCAAGTCTACCTGGTTAATGGGGATTGGCAGGGTTCTAAACAAATATAATAGCTTCGGTAGAATCGTCATTTTAAAGGCTTTAATCCATCCTAGCCATGAAATAGGATACCTGGACCATTTTTGCATATCTTCGCTAAGTCTTTTATAAAGCGGGGGGTAGTTAGACCTGTACAAGGTATCCGTATGTGGCGTGATTTTTAGCCCTAGATAGTGAATATATTCCTTGGCCCATTGAAATTTGAACTTAGCTGATAGTAATTATTTTGTGTTTGATGCCAGATTAATAGCTATTGCTTCTGAGAGGATGTCCATTAAAGTTGTAATAGATAGCTCTGGATCCGTTATTGTGCATAACATATTGTCTGCAAACAGGTTAATTTTAAAGTGTTGTTGCCCTATTACCAGGCCCCTGATCCCCGAATTCATCCTGATTGCCTGTGCTAGTGGTTCTATTGCGATGGCGAAGAGTAAGGGGGACAGAGGACACCCCTGTCTTGTACCCCTCCCTATTATGATGGCCTGATTCAGTGTGCCTGGGAGTTTCAGGTAGGCTTCCGGATTTCTATTGTATGTATCAATTAAATTTAGGAATCCTCTTTTGAAACCAAATTTCTTTAAGACCTCCCGAAGATAGGGCCACTCCAGAGAGTCAAAAGCCTTTTCGATGTCTAACGCCAGTAGGCATGCCGGGGTCTTGTTCTTTTTGGCATGGTGAATTAGATTAATTACTTTTCTAATGTTATCTCTTGCTTGCCTATGGGGGATGAACCCCACCTGGTCCTTGTGGATAATTCTTGGAAGAAAGTTTGAGACTCTGTCTGCCATAATCTTAGCCAGCAATTTAATATCCCCGTTCAGAAGTGAAATGGGCCTATAGTTCTTGACCTCTGTATTGTCCTTCCCTTCTTTAGGGAAAAGGGTTATTTCTGCTAGATTCATTTCCGGGGGGACTGGCTGCCCTTCTAGGATATGGTTATACAATTTGGTTAATCTGGGTGTTAACTGATCTTTAAAGATCTTATAATACATATTAGTGAACCCATCTGGGCCCGGGGCCTTCCCACTTTTCATTGCCAGGATTCCCTTCCTAACTTCTTCTTGTGAAATCTTTGTATTCAGCGCTTCCACCTCAGATTCCTCCAGTCTCGGTAAATCATACCTGTCTAACCATGATTTAATGCTACCTTCTGTTTCCCTACCGGCCGCCGAGTAGAGGTTCTGGTAGAAGTTGAAGAACATTTTGTGTATTCTAGTGTGATTAGCTGTTCTTATATTGTCCCTCATTTTTATGCAATGAATTCTGGATTGCATTTGTGTAGATCTCAACTTTCTCGCTAACATCCTATCAGGTTTCATTGCTTGGAGGAAGAATTTATGATGGGTTCTCCTAAGAATTTTTTCCGCCCTTTCTGAGTAAATCTTATCTAGTTCCATTCTCACTCTTTCAATTTCCCGCCTAGTCTGCTTTTTTGGGTTTTGCTGGTTTCTCTTTTCTCGGGTGCCTAGCTCTTCTGTAAGTTTTTTTTCTAGAGCTTTCTGATCCTTCCTAAACTTGGCTGCTTCCTTTATACACATGCCCCTAATGTAAGCCTTATGTGCTGCCCAGACCCAGCCAATCCCCATCTCCGGTGATTCATTTATCTCAAAGAAAAGTTCTAGTTCTTGGGCTATTCTGTCTTTTACTGACGGGATCGTCATTACTCTTTCATTTAGTCTCCATTTGTAAGGAGGTTTAGTTGTGGGACCCAGATTTATGGTTGCTTTAACCAGGCTATCATCTGACCATGCACAGGGTACTATTTCCACTCCCTCAGCATCCTTTAAAAGTAATGAGTCCGTTAGTATGTAGACTATTCTCGAGTATGCTTTGTGGGGATATGAGTAGAAGGTGAATTCTCTGATCCCCAGGTGACTTTCCCTCCACAGATCCACTACTCCTAGTTCCCCTAACAGCAGGTGTATTAGTTTCAGTTTTTTAGAAAATTTGTCTCCTAGGTCCTTTCCTGTTCTGTCGTTCTTTACGTCTAACGTCAAGTTGAAGTCTCCCCCTAGGATGATCTTGCCTTCCCTCACTTTCGCTAGGTGTCTCAGCGCTCTGATTAGATGATTGTGTGGTGCTCTAGTGGGGGCATATAGGGCCGCTAAGGTAACCGGGGTATCTAAGACAGTTCCTGTCAGAAACAGATAGTATCCCTGTTTATCTACTATTTTTTTGTCTAGTGTGAACGGGAAATTTTTGTGTAACAGGATCGCTACCCCTTCCCTCTTGGAGTTACTACATGTGGTGTGGAATATGGGGAAATTCTTGTCCATGAAGGACGGAACATGGCGGCGTTTAAAATGCGTTTCTTGAATAAAGATTACCGCTGGGTTATGGTCTTTGTACGATTGGAACGCTTTGCTTCTTTTGGAGGGGGTGTTAAAGCCTCTAACGTTATGTGTGATGCACACGTATTCTGACTCACCCATTGTTATTGGATTTGTGTGTTACTATTATCAGTAGAGACTCACCACATGTAGATTTGGAGGATTTGGAATCTGCGGTCGGAGTCCGTGAGAGCCAGCGAGTCGCCATCGTATCCGATGCTTTACCAACCTGGGCATGAGAAATACAACTTGTAACATTAATAACAAAACCTGAGAAAATAGACCCTTTTGGGCCCTGCCCCCCCCCCTCCCCCCTCCCCCTCCTCACATATCTAGCCATCTTGCAGTTCCTTAATACATTACTTGGTGGCTCCATTTCTTCATGCCCACCGCATTGATCTCTTTGTTCTTCTCTGTTGTTGTCTCTTTGTTTTTTCTTGGCGGAGGCCTCAGACCATTTTCTGGATGGCCTCTCTGTGGATTTGGGTAGCCGATCAGTCAGGTTAGTACCTTCTGGTACCAGCTGTAGATGCAACAGTTTTTTTTAAGGTTTGCCAGTGAGTAAGCTATATGTGACTGCTCCTTCCACCTGGATTGTATGCTAATGGATGGAAATCCCCATCGATATTGGATTTTGTTCGCAGTTAAGATTTCCAGCGCCGGTTTCATCTCTCTCCTCTTCGCTAGGGTTGATGGAGCAAGATCTACAAACAATTGTAATGAAGAACCGTCCGGCCCCACTATTTTGGGCATCCTTCTAGCCGCAGCCATTAGGAAGTCTCTGGAGCCTTGTCTCACAAAGCGCACCACTATGTCTTTTGGTTTTTCTGGGTTTCTAGGGCCTCCAAGCGCCCTATGGGCCCTTTCAATTAGCAGCTCCTCTTTTTGGTGGTCGGGATGATGGTAAAGAATACCGCTTCAAGATATGCCATGATGTCTCCCACTTTTGTAGGAACACCTCTCAGGCGGACGTTGTGTCGTCGAGATCTGTTCTCTAGATCCTCTACCTTGTTTTCCAGAGACTCTATGCGGGATGTATTGGCACTTATCTCCAGCTTGTCTTCCTCTTGAGCGGCTATGATTTGGTTGGTTGTTTGTACCAGCTCATGGGTTCTCTGTCCCACCACACAGATCTCGTCTCTCACCTCTTTTAGTGCTAATGCCAGCTGGGTCTTTAGCAACACTTTGAATTTGGCCATTGCCGACGCCGAGAAGTCCACATCCATGATTGTGTTGGGCCGATCCCCCTCTGCTTCCGACATCTCCAACCTTTCTGGGGAGCTCTCCCCTGCTTTGGTCTTCGGTGTGGTTGCTGCTGGGAAATGATCTGGTATGCCCCTGACAGATATGCTTTTCTTCGCCTTCTTCATCCTCGGACTTGCCTCTGCTCCTATTTTAACTCAAGTAGGTTGCTATTACCCCCCCCCCCCCCCTTGGCAGGGGTTTTCTGGCTGTTGTGTGCGGTGGAGCTGCTTAGGCTATGGTGCTGAGGTGTTCATTGTCGTTCAGGAATAGGTTCTCATTCTTTTAGCTCATTCTGCTTGTCACCTCCCCATTTATTCTAGTTCCAGGGTCCCTTTGGCACAAAACTTCTATGTGTAGTGTGCGTGCACATTATCTTCAGCTCTCTGTGTTGTGCTTTTTTGTTATTCACAAATAGTCTTGCTGCAGTACTCCGAATTGCCACAAGGTGACAGTGCAGATGTAGATATGCAAGCAGATCAGCACAGTCCATGTATCTGCTATGTAGACAGAATGCACTTACACAATAATCTCACAGGAATTTATGAAGTCAGTAATCCTGCGCATTCTTTTGAATAAATGTAAAGATAGTATTCAGCAGTGCACGTGGCCTCTGTCTCAGATGCAGTATAAAGACAGGAGTTCCTGATATACAGGGAAGTCCCAAGATCACAAGTTGCACAGTCCACTTAAAAGAATTGGGGTAGGGATGGCACACTTTCTCAGGTATCTTTATGCTGGGTCTAAGTGCCTCTTCTCTCCCTTCCTAGGCAAGAAGGGGTAAAGCAGTAGGGTGCTAGCAGGGGTGCCTGTTGCCAGGTGAAGAGGAGGCTATATTGCCCTCCCTATCGCAGTTGAGATGGCTGCTGCTGGAATTGCTTGGGCTAGTGCCCCAAGATCAGCCCATTCTAATTTAATGGCAACGTAACTGGGACAAATTTCAAGCCCGCAACCGTTACAGGCTTCATGTTGGACTTACGGTCCCCGAATTTAATGAGGTTGATAGTGTTTTATGTCTGGCTTAAGATCTGTTTAAATAAGGAAGAGCAGATGGGGTACAACAGTAAAATGGGGTAAAAATGGGAATAAATTAGGTTATAAAGTCATATTAAAATGGAGGCGAGGAAAGTATAGGAGGTGAGGATAATTTATTTTTAAATAATTAAAAAGTGTGATAAAGTAATTTAAATTAATAGTCTAACCCTGTCAAGCTTATCTTAACTTTCTGCTTAATCTCTTTTTACTACTATCTAATCAAAAATGTCTGTTATTTTTAAAGGACCACTGTAGTTCAAGAACATAATGTACTTAGTTATTTAGAGTGTAACAACTAACAATGGGGAGTTTACTAACTATCTCAAATGATCCCTGTATTTACTATGCACTTAAATTACAGCCATTCATACCTCATTTCAGCCACTTGGGATGCTTAGTAAATTTCCCCCAACATTAATAGATTTGTTAAGCCATGAACATAAACATATTTTTAGAGAGAAAAAATACACATGGTCAGAGTCGACTAAATATAATATAATCCCTATATATATATATATATATATATATATATATATATCATAGCATGTGACTATATATGTGATCCCTTCGACGTTTGCCATACTGAGTGAAAATGTAGTATATTGATGGAATACATTGTTTTTAGAAAACCAAAATGAATCTAATTCCCAAGGTGGTTTCTGAATTGGCCCTTAAGAATGATCCATCGATGAACATCTGTGTGTCGGGTCCGTTCTCACACAGAATATCTTTACTCTTCTCTGAGGCAGCAATAGCAACCTAGCCCATAGATCAGTGATTGCCAACTCTGTCCTCTGACACGTTCCTTCTTGTCTGGTGTCAGCACTTCTTGCTAGCTGAAGATGTTTGCTTTTTTATCCACAAGTGGAGGGAAGAGATGCGGGGGTGAGGATGGGGGGGGGGGGGGTGTAGTATCGTTGGAGCTTTTAGTATCTGACATTTATCCCTTTCCACCCAACATAAAAAGACAATTCAAGGTAAACACTTAACCCTACTCCTTTGAGATTAAAGCAGCTCTCTTGCACATGCCTTTGTCGAAGTGATCTTTTAAGTTATGCTTAAGTTTTTCTAAAGCATGTCTCTCTAACCCCCCCGAGTCTCTCTAACCCCCCGTGTCTCTCTATCCCCCCTCATGTCTTTCTAACCCCCGTGTCTCTCTAGCCCCCCGTGTCTCTCTAAACCCCCCTCCTCATTCTAAACCTCCCTCCTCACTTTACCCTTCTAAATACCACCCCCTCTCCATTTCCCCTCACTTACCTCTAGCTGCAGCTGTTCCTCCGCTCCTCCACGCTCCTTCCAGCGTCTTTTCCCCCGGCCAATGATAAAGACGTGGCGCACATGTGACGTTACGTCATTAGCATATGCCGGGTCCCGACACAGGAAGGAGCGTGGAGGAGCGGAGGAACAGCTGCAGATAGGGGAAAGGGAGAGGGGGTGGTATTTAGAGGGGTAAAATGAGGAGGGGGGTTTAGAATGAGGAGGGGGGGTTGAGGATGACGAGGGGGGAGGGAAAGAGACACAGGGGTTAGAGAGACACAGGGGGTTTAGAGAGACACGGGGGGTTTAGAGAGACACGGGGGGGTTGGAGAGACACGGGGGGTTAGAGAGACATGGGGGGAGAGTGACTCGAGTATATGCCGAGGGGGCCCTTTTCAGCCTTAAAAAAAGGGCTAAAAAACTTGGTTTATACACGAGTATATACGGTATTTCCTTTTAAGTGTTTTTATATTCTGTTTTTATTCTTGTATGTGTGCCGCTGTCTACCATATGGTATAATAAAATGTACTTTTGTAAATATGTTAAACAATATTTTTCCCCATATATTTTTTGAGTTAATACTAAGGGCAGGAACGACCAATTTTAATTCTGGATGTTTTGATGCTTTGCAGGCGCAGGTCACACCGCAATAGACTGCTGTTTCCAAACCAGTGATAAGGGCATCCCCCTCAACACCCTAAAGGGGTATGAAATTCAGAGTATGTCCGAAGGATGTCCAACGAATGCGGTGGTGTAAGTAAAGTTGTTTTATATATCACAAAAATTTAATATTAAAAAGGAGGAAGAAAACAACCAAAAATTTTGAGAAATTAACTTTTAAAAAAAAATGGGACATTGCTATATCTACACAAATATAAGACACACACAGATTGCTTATTAGTCTGACTCAAGCCTTAAAATTCCAGCCAATCCTCGTGTGAGTAACAAGTTGGGACCTTACAGGTTTTTGTATAGGCCAAATGAATGGAAGCCATTGACATTATTGCTTAACAGGTTGCTCTAAGGGATAAATAGCCAACGAAAAGGACAAAATCATGTGTATGAGTCTGAAATTATGCAAAAAAACACAGCCCAAACCTGAAATACCAAGCAATCCAAACTACATGAAAAAAAGCTAAAAACAATATTCAGGATATTTCTGTTTTATTCAACTCAAATCACCTAAAAGAGTCTTCTTTTTGAGATTTTCAATATTTATCTTACAATACAGTCAATGCCATCACATTCTACACCTCTGGATGCCATGAAGGAAATCACAGACTTTCTCCAAGCTTATTCTTCAGGCATACGATGCTGTCCTGGACCTGTATCTTTATAATCATTAACTACAATAGTTGATCAGATTGCACCCCCTAGGATAAAAAGAAACATCAAATTAGTACAAAATTAAACAGTACATATAAAAAAAAAAACATGACAAATACAGTATTGAACTCACCTTTCCACCATGTCCCCGTCCATCTTCTTCTGTTCTCCGGCTTGGCCCCTTCTCCTCTTCTGCGCTGTAAAAAAAATAATAAAAAACTAACGGAGCTCAGCACTCGCGGAGCTCCCCGACGCTAATGAGACCTCCAGAGCAGCTTCGGGTAGAAGATTGCCAATGCACCTTCTGATTGGCTGAAAAGGCTGTCAATCAAATTTCAGCCAATAAGAAGGTGCCAAGGTGTGAGCCAATCTACCCCTATATCCCATTCTGATTGGCTGATGGACCTGTCAATCTTTTTTAAACCAAACAGGAGGCACTATTGCCTTCAGCCAATAACAATGGGATACACCCCCACGGGGTGATTGGCTGAAGGCATCTGCACCTTCTGATTTGCTGTTGTCACTGTCAACCCCTCACACCTTGACACCTTTCAAGACCTTTATTGTCCTTTAAGGACCCGCGAAGCAGGAAATTTGAATTTTTAAATGTAGCTGGGTCATGATCGATGCCGATCGAGACCCCCTCCAAGGCTTAATATGAAGACACTTTGGGGGGCCCGATGGGGACCACTAGTATAGAGGGGGGTTAATGTTAGGTGCGGCCGGGATAGGCTAATGGTGTGCCGCAGGCCCTTTTTTAAATGCAGTGGGGGCCTGATCGATGATGATCGGGGACCCCGCCGCAAGGTGTTAATGTGGGGGGCTGCGGGGATCCCTATAGACCCCTGCATCAAGGGGTTAATGTGGGGACACTTCGGGGTCCCGCTTGGGACCTCCAGAATTGAGGGGGTTAATTTTAGGTGCCGGGGAGATACTTGGTGTACCCCCCACAGCAGAGCTTGTATGTAGAACTGCAACGGAGGTTCCATTCTGGACCCCCAGAGCAAGTGATTATGTGGGGGAGCCTGCTAGATCATCTCGTAGGATTTCACTTCTCCTGCCCTGTTGCTCTGTGTTTGACACAGATGGCCGTAGACAAACAAAATATG
Organism: Discoglossus pictus; assembly: GCA_027410445.1. Taxonomy (NCBI): domain Eukaryota; kingdom Metazoa; phylum Chordata; class Amphibia; order Anura; family Alytidae; genus Discoglossus; species Discoglossus pictus. The sequence goes on from CM050163.1 coordinate 559,495,964, forward strand.
AGACACAAAAAATTATAAGATTAGCGGCAGAACAAAAACAATAAAAAAACACTAAATGCACATAAAAAAATTAAAACAACATCACTTACAGCATGGGGCAACAGGCAGGACGTCTGTGAGTGAGGTGGAATGCAAACATCGAAAATCGCCTAAGCGAGAAAAAAATGGCTGCCGAAAAAAATGAAAACGAGGCTACACTACCACGAAGCGCGTAAAACACAGCCTGAAGTTGGTGAAGTGAAATGAGAAAAATATATACATAAAACTATTTTTTAGAAATCGAAAACAGAAAATTAGCATGTGATTATGTATTCACCCCCTTTGTTATGAAGCTCATAAAAAGCTCTGGTGCAACCAATTACCTTCAGAAGTCACATAATTAGTGAAATGATGTCCACCTGTGTGCAATCTAAGTGTCACATGATCTGTCATTACATATACACACCTTTTTTGAAAGGCCCCTGCAACACCTAAGCAAGAGGCACCACTAACCAAACACTGCCATGAAGACCAAGGAACTCTCCAAACAAGTAAGGGGCAATGTTGTTGAGAAGTACAAGTCAGGGTTAGGTTATAAAAAAATATCCAAATTTCTGATGATCCCCAGGAGCACCATCAAATCTATCATAACCAAATGGAAAGATCATGGCATAACAGCAAACCTGCCAAGAGACGGCCGCCCACCAAAACTCACGGACCGGGTAAGGAGGGCATTAATCAGAGGGGCAGCACAAAGACCTAAGGTAACCCTGGAGGAGCTGCAGAGTCCTACATCAGACACTGGAGTATCTGTACATAGGACGACAATAAGCTGTACGCTCCATAGAGTTGGGTTTTATGGCAGAGTGGCCAGAAGAAAGCCATTACTTTCAGCAAAAAACAAAATGGCACGTTTTGAGTTTGTGAAAAGGCATGTGGGAGACTCCCAAAATGTATGGAGGAAGCTATCTTGGCCTGATGAGACTAAAATTGGACTTTTCGGCCTTCAAAGAAAACACTATGTCTGGCGCAAACCCACCACATCACATCATCATTTTCCATCAGCCGGGACTGGGAAACTGGTCAGAGTTGAGGGAAAGATGGATGGTGCTAAATACAGGGATATTCTTGAACAAAACCTGTACCAGTCTGTGCGTGATTTGAGGCTAGGACGGAGGTTCACCTTCCAGCAGGACAATGACCCCAAACACACTGCTAAAGCAACACTTGGGGGGTTTAAGGGGAAACATGTAAATGTGTTGGAATGGCCGAGTCACAGCCCAGACCTCAATCCAATAGAAAATCTGTGGTCAGACTTAAAGATTGCTGTTCACAAGTGCAAACCATCCAACTGGAAGGAGCTGGAGCAGTTTTGCAAGTAGGAATGGGCAAAAATCCCAGTGGTAAGATGTGGCAAGCTCATAGAGACTTATCCAAAGCGACTTGGAGTTGTGATTGCTGCAAAAGGTGGCTCTACAAAGTATTGACTTTAGGGGGGTGAATAGTTATGCACATTGACTTTTCTGTTATTTTGTCCTATTTGTTGTTTGCTTCACAATAAAAAAAAAAAAACATCTTCAAAGTTGTGGCATGTTCTGTAAATTAAATGATGCAAATCCTCAAACAATCCATGTTAATTCCAGGTTGTGATGCAATAAAACACAAAAAATACCAAGGGGGTGAATACTTTTGCAAGGCACTGCATATGACTATGTAAAATCAATATAATTGTATGACAATGAGTAACTTACCTTTTCGCTAATAATAAAGACATATTTAAGGAAAAACACTATACCCACATAAACTATACATTTTCAGCAGAGCCCCCAAATCTTTCTGTAGACTTTTGTCTTTTGTACCTTTAGTAAATCACTTTTACCTCTGTACTTAGCACTACTTTATTTATTATCAAAAAATGACTGCTTCATAAGCAAGAACTTTTATTTCAGTATTTTTTCTGATTATTATTAGAAGTAAGATATCTTTAGAAGGGTGTAATGATTTACTTTATTTAATAATTATTTCCCCTTTGCATAAGTGGTGATAATGACCACACAAATATCTCTTCTCACCCCAGGTTCATTACAAAGACCTCCAAGAAGCTGTGCTCCACTCCTGGCTTACCGTGGGTCAAAAAACTGATAGTAAAGCTGGATAAAAAGATAAAAAAAGATAACAATAGAAAGGATAAGAAAGGCAAGAAGCTGTCTCAGAAGATCTCTTCCTAATTGAACTGAGTAAAAAGGTAAGTAGTACAGCCAAAATAACACTGGGTCTTAATTCAATTGATAATTCCATAAACGTTATCTTGCTTCATTGTCCTGAGGTATAAGTGGCAACATACCAAGATGCCTCAGTACCTTACACAGGGCCATGTGTTGAATCATCATGTGACCCAATTAAATGGTAGAGTCAGCCAATCATAAAGTGGTGCCAAACCAAACGCTATGATTGGCTGAGATTTCATAACCTCTGTATTCTGTAACAAGTAAAATAAATATTCTTTTAGTTTTAATGAGTCCATGACTTGGCTTCATCAGACTTTTAACGTTTAGTCTTTATTACATAAACATACGTAGACCTGAGTACAATCAGACCCTCAAGCTTCTCTCTTCAGTGTTTGTTTGGCCCACAATATACTTAAACCATTTAAGATGTTCTTTATATATCATTTAAAAGCTATGACTGTCATAGAGATACATTGCAAATGTGGTAATAATAAAATCCAATCTAATGTACAGCAAATGTGTTCAGTATTGTAAGAAATATCCACTGTGTGTGTATAAAAATATTTACCCAGAAGCATGCAGAAATATTTCAAGTTTTAGGACTGAAATGTAAGACTACTGAAGGATAGCACCACTGAATTTCTAATGTGTCATTTCTAGGGATTGTTGATGATAACCCCAACAAAGACATGTTGTCACGATCTACTGCTTCTCAGTCGGGCTTGATAAGGCTGTTATTGCCAAACCTACCCAGCAGATCTATCAGATTCTTTTGATCTCTTCACTAAGACAGCTGATGTCTCTTAAATTAGATGTAGTCTTTAAGAATATGAATGCAGGCTCAGCATTATAAGAAATCAGAAACTGTTTTTATTTCTGTGGACAAGGGCTCATCTATAAGGCATCATAACAGCAACTTCATTCATACAGTCATTGCGGTTATCTTCTTACCTCCCTTTTTAGATAGGAGCATATCTGTCTTCAATATATGTCTTCTTCCCTTGGCTTAGGAACATATATATATATACTTTAAGACATTCAACCCAGCATTATCTCAACTGCCCTCAGAGACACCAATACATCTCTCTCTCTGTCAGCAAAAACTCAACTGCCAACTGCTCTCTCCCCTCTCTGACAGTTACCACCGACCACACAACATTCTAAACCATTTAACTCCTTAGACACTGGACACAATTAATCATATAGTCATCAACATAACATAACATAGCATAACATTTTACATATTAACATGACATAACATATATATAATAATCAAATTAACATAAAAGCATATTAAACAACAAAAATTTTACTGACCCCAAAGGGGGTTCAGGGGAATCATGACACATGCCAAGACTGGGGGCACTGTATGTCAGAATATCTCTGATGAGCACCTCTGACTTAGTTTTTTTGTTTATGTAAATTATCCTTAGGGTTTAGTCCCCCTAAGGGTAATAGGGGACTCCAGACGTGGACCCCTTGCTCACTGTGCCTTAGGGCGCTCAGCTGCACCTCACTGATGACGCCCATAAAAGCCAAAACGCGCCTTGGGTTTGATGTTTCTCCTGTTCAGGGTAGATTGCCTGGTATTTTGGGGCTGGATCACTCTAGTGAGTGGGACCAGACTGATATACTACGGGATATTTCTCCCTGTGAAGGGCACAAGTGAGCTAAAAGAGGTTGCTCCCAGAGTGGCTTATCATGGCTATAGAACTAACCTATCAAGGTTGGTTTGTTCTCTGATGAGCACCTCTGACTTTTTTTGGCACTGTAATCTGTGCATTTTTCTATTTATATTTTAATGAGTGTCCGTACGAGTCACGTGAATGACATATAGCTCATGTGCACAAGGCTGGCCATAGGTCTGCGTCCGGCTCCAGCGCTACTCAACAGAATATTCCCTCTTTAAATAAATAGAAATGCTTCTGAGTATGATTCGGTGCTTTAATATTTTAAATGCTTGATACTTGGTCACGTGACCCAAGGAAAGCTTTTAGCACATACTCTGGTACTTTAAGTAACAACAACTCCAAGTTCATGGTAACATTTTGTCACAAGTAGGGATTGGCTGGATCAGGCCCAAGGGGTATACACTGGGGATGAGGGTCTCCAGGCCCTAGACACGGGTCATAGCTGGGAATAACAATAGCTATCTGCTGGATCCCACTGGTTAGGTCCTGGGATTCCTCGGAAGGAGGTTGGCTTCAGGATGTGTGGAGAGCAGACATCTTGCAACAGAAGTTCCAATCCAGCATCCATTTCTAGCTGCCTTAGGTTTGCCTTGCAACAGAAGCAAACCCCCTCCCTTCTCTCGTTGCATTTTCCATTCCATACCCCATGTTTCTTTCCTCTAGTTCTCATCTTTTGAAGTTCATACTATCCACCTTTTCTAACCTATATGTCATTACTAGCGACTTGCCCGTCAAAAAATGACGCAATAAGATTGTAAGGCAGATAATGTTGTTTGTGTGCGACATTAATTTTATTTGGTGTTTCAAGATCCTTTGGCGCTCATTGCGAGCCTCGCGCTGAGGGCCTTTGGCGCTCATTGCGAGGCTCTTGGTTGTTTGTGTGCTATGAGCAGCGTTTTTCTTTTTTGTATGCCAATGAAATAATAAATGAATATACTTTACCTATTTTGAAGTAATATATGCAGGAAGCATTGTGCTGAAGAGCTGACAATCTGTTTTCATGTTATTGCAGCATCAGTGCTGTGGAGCTGCTGTGTAAGCGCCATGAATCTGTGCAGTGTGTAGTGTAATAGTGTGCGTGCGCGAGGAAAAGGTGTTAGGGTAGCTGTGTACTTCCGGATTGTGTAAGTTAGTGTTGTAAAATGGCGCCTAATGTGTGGTACGCGGCTGTGGCTGATTTGGCGTCCTTGTTTTTGGATGTCGTCCGACTTTTGCGGAATATCCGTAGGTGTTTGGTGGACATTTTTTCTCTCGCTTAGGTGATTTTCGGGTGTCTGAAATTGAGGTGTAACTTCAGTTTTTGAGGTCCTGGGTGCCCCCCCCCCCCCTTACCTTTTTATGTATTTGTTATGTGTATTTATTTTGTTTCTAATGTTTTCATGTGCGTGAGTTTCGGGCGGTAAGGTCGTATTTTAGCGAGGTCGTAATGGGTCGTAATGCATCTCGTATTTGTTTGTCGTAAGTACGTAAATTTTGCGAGGTTCGCAGTTGCTGGCAAGGAGCGCCTTTGGCGCTCCTTGCCAGCAACTGTGGCCCTTGCGAAGCGAGCGCCGCAGGCTCACTATGCGAGCCCGCAGTGTTAGCAACAACCTGCATGCTCACAACTATATATGTGATGTTGCGTGATCTATCAACCACCTGGACTACCCTCTCTTTTTCTGAATTATTTTGCCATATTTTGCCACCTGGCTCCCTCAGTTTCTCTCCTCCAACATTCCTTCACTTGTTCATGGTGACACTCCCACCCAAAATACTTTCACTTACCTCTTCTCTTGGCTTCTCATAAATAAAATTCCACATTGGTTGTAATGGTCATGCATATGCCAATATGAAAAGCCATGCTGCAACATGCTGAAAGCTATTAAAGACACACTACCTCATTAGCTTGCAACACAAATACATGCAAATGGCTGACATATTAACCCTTTCACACTCACAGAGGCTCTAATGTGGACCGTAAAAATACAAAGATCACCTTATATACATCTCACTCATCACATCTACATTGGGACAACAAATAGTGGGCATATTACACCGCCACATGGCATATATCAAGTACCAGGGGAACATTTCACATATGGTTGTTCAGTCCCTCATAGTTACAGTTACATAGTAATTGAGGTTGAAAAAAGACTTTCAGTCCATCAAGTTCAACCTTTTTAGATCTCCTCCGATCTGTAATATGTGGATTAATTGTTAATTGATCCAGAGGAAGTAAACAGAAAAAATCCCCAGTGATACTTTGCCAATTGTCTTAAAAGGGGGGGGAAATATAAAATTCCTTCCTGACCCCAGATACAGCTTCATTCAGGTACACAATCCCCTTCACCACCACTTAGCAATCCACAAGGGAACCAGGGGAACATACACCACACTAATCTATTCTAATCCATCAGGAGGGGAAGCAAACATACATGGAGGCTGTGCAGAGGCACGTGGAGCAACAGCTAACTCACCTCCATCATGGGTAATCTCCGCTATACGCATCCTGGAAAAGGTGAGTACACCCCTAACTGTCAATATTAGGGCTGTACTCACTTTTGTTGCCAAAGGTTTAGACATTAATGGCTGCGTGTTGAGTTATTTTGAGGGGACAGCACATTTACACTGTTATACTGGCTGTACATTTACTGCTTCACATTGTAGCAGAGGGTCATTTTTTCAGTGTTGTCACATGAAAAGATATCACATATAACTACGAATCGTCATCAAGCTTTGCGAGCTCGCAAGAACTGCGTCCCTTGAAGAGAGCAACGCAGTTTGAGCCGCAAATGCGGACCCTCGCAAATCGAGGGGCTGCATTTGCGGAAGGCGGAGGCTCCGAAGGCTCATTGCAGGCCGCAAATGCGGACCCTCGCAAAGGGTCTACAGGACCCTAAAGATGCAAAACACCACCAAGCACATACAGCTTTTCAAAAAAGCCATACGAGGTACAAGATTTTTAGCAAGGACGCTAAATCATCCACACCCGCGTACCACTTACACATTCGCCGCCATTTTACGACACTAACTTACAGAATGCTGAAGTACACAGCTACCCTAACGGCTTTCCGTCGCGCACGCAGCCTATTTACACTACACACTGCACACATTGCTGACACTTGCACATCAGCTCCACAACACTGCAAACCTACATTGTATGCTGCAGCAACATGAAAACAGATTGTCAGCTCTTCAGCACAATGCTTCCTGCATATATTACTTACAAATAGGTAAAGTATATTCATTTATTAATTTATTATTATTTAATTAGCATACAAAAGTACATATACACAAAAAAATACACTCTCGCGATAAACCATTCACTGCGTGCCTCACAACGAGCGCCAACACTAAGCACACAAAGCCTTGCAATAAGCGTAAAAAGAAGATCAGCACCGACCAAACGATAACAGCAAAAAAGAGAAATCAGAAAAAAAAATACAACAACCAACGGCCTAGCAATGAGCGCCGAGGCTCGCAATGAGCGCCAAAGGATCGCACGCCACCAGGAAAATGCATGTCTGTGGCAAACCATATTACCTGCCTTACAATTTTATTGCCACGTCATTTTTGACGCACAAGTCGCTAGTAATAACATATTTACAAAAATGTGTCCAACGGGCTGCTCTGGTGAGTCTTCTTCTTCACCTTCATCCGGCACTCATCATATTGGTGTTTAACCCCTAATGAAGCTACAGCTGCAGTCACCTCATCCCAGGCACGTGCCTTATCACCAGCCCTCACATCCTTACCACCATGGATGATGCCACGGCGGGCTTGGATTTCTGTCTCCTCTCTGCTTTGCCAACTGTGCCTGGGGTCCCTGGCCTCCCTGTTCTCTCCCTGCCTCCCTCATCCCCACTACCTCCCCCCTAGGATCAGGCCCCTGACCCTCTACTCCTACACCTTGTGAGCCCACATCTGGGGGGAAAATCCCTCCCCCATCTGCTCTCCTCCACATGTACCTCCCCTCCTTGGCCTGCTGCCTCCTCCCATACCTCTATCTCTCTTCCTCTCCTCACTCTCCTCCTCTGGTGTTCCTCTCGCCTTACTCTCCTTACTCTCTATCTCTCTCTTTAGCACTCTCTAGCTATCTCTCTCTATCACTCTCTCTACCACTCTATCTCTCTTTCTGGCACTTTCACTTACTCCTTCTAGCACTCTCTATTTCTCTCTCTGTTACTGTCATTCGCTCTCTCTAACACTCTCTATCTCTCTCGCTAACACTTCTCGCTACATCCCAGTCAAAGAATTACGGTTTTCGCAGTCTTTAAAACCGTTTCCCAAAGTGTTGATTGTCGTCCTCCGCTTTCTATTGGTTAATTGACCTGTGACTGGATCCCAACTTACGGCCTTGGCTGATTTTGGCGCACTTCATTGGATCGGATACCCGGAAGCGTTACTGGTGAAAACAGGCTTTATGGGCTTGAGATGGTAACTTACGCCCGTGCTAAATTGAATAGCAGCGCAATCGGAGACGAACGAGTTGCGGGCTTGGAATTGAATGTGGCTCTATGTTTGCACGTTTTTAATCGTATATGATGTCTGAGAAAACACTCTATATATTTTAGGTTCTACGCTCAAAGGAAGGGCCTCTGTTTGTTTAATTTGTTATAAAAATGTTTTTGCCTTGTACTCATCCTATGTGTGGTGCTGTGGAATATGTTGGCACATTATTAATATAATGTAATAATAATAATAATAATAATAATAATAATAATTGGTAGTTGTACTGGAACAGGATAATTAAAACGCTTTTTCCCGACCCTCGTTAGAGACAAAATACAGGATATTGCTTTGTAGTTATCAAAAAGTGTAATTTACTGTGTCTCATATGAAATCTAATATAATGGACTTTTGGGAGCATGGATGAGATTTTATGGAGTCTAACGCTCTAAAGTGCGAGTGGACATCTTATAGAGCAAGTTTATCTTATAGCAAGACATCTTATAGAGCAAGTTAGAGAGACCAGGCAGCCTGGCAGAAGTCTTGCAGATGTGGTCTGGTGGGTGAGGAGAGGTAGTTAGTTAGGTGGCATCATATGAACGATGTGGACTTGAGCTTTATGGTTAGGGGATGTAAACACTAAAGGAATTGGTAGAGTAGACCAGCAGATAAGGAACATTTGAAGAGATGGATAAGTCTAGAAGAAGCTTTGTAATATAATGTTCTGCAGACATTTCGTACCTAAATATATCACCCTTCACCCTCTCATTTGGGGAAGTCTTCTCATTTAAATCTGGAGAAGTCTTGCAGATGAGGTATGGTGGGTGAGGAGCGATAGTTGGTTAGGGGACTATCATATTGTTAGTGGATCTGAATATTTAATGATTTTGTGACGTTGACCAGCGGATGAGGAACATTTGAATAGAAGTAGAGCAGAACCTTTGTAATATAACGCTCGACAGACTATTTGGACCTAAATATGCCACCCATTACCTTCTCATTTATATCTCTCTGATATGTAAACTTCACGTGTTTTCTCAGGAATGACTAACAATATATCTCCTTCTAAACAGGCACCCAGGAAGACGGTGGCATCAGGTTCCTCACTAGCATGCGTATATAATCTTTCTTCTCATCTCAACCCTGAGCATGAAACAATTCTTGTCGGGTTTCAATTTTGGAATTTTGTTAAACTGGATAATGAGAATGGTTTTCTTGCTGGATTATCCGAAAATATGTGATTCCTTCCAACTTTTTAATCTTTCTGCTTTGGGTTTACTCAATGAGGTATCTATACTCTCAATAAGGAACTGGTAAGATCTAATAATAAGGAATCCTTTTTTATGTGACTAAGAACAAATGTCTATATCTTAATAGAAATACTGTATTTTCTATAACAAAGTATCAAAATGACAAAAAATTTAGATTTTTTTTGTATTTTGTGGTAGTTTTCTTTTTTGCAAATGTTAATAAATACTCTAAATATACTCAGTAATAGACACAGTGATTATCTACAGTCTTCAGAGCCCCACTGGTGCCGGGTAACTCCTAGCGCTGCATATAAGAAGCCGACACCTCGTCTTATATATAGTGTCTACAATATGATCCAGTGACGGAGCTAGTGAATGGAGGGTCCTCGTGCAAAAAAAAAATGGAGGGAGGGGGCCCAAATCTTTATTTTCGTTTTGATGCCCAATAAGGAATATCCCGAGCTGGAAACCTAGGGGGTGTCCTGTCCATCTGGTGATGATCCAGGGATGGGATCCCCTTGCTGATGACTGGACTAGGCTCCTTCTGGGAAGAAAGAGGAGCGGGTGCCACGGTATTTTATTACAGACTTCTCCCCATCAGGACCCTCATCACAGCCCTATTATCTGATGAAAACCTCATATGATATATATATTATAATATATCCCATCACTCGGGATTCCCTGCCGAGAAACGCCGCCAAGGGAAAGAAGAATCAGGAATGAATTTCCCCAGATCCCAGTTAGAAGCCCAATAAAAGGAGCATGGGCTGGGGTAAAGGGGGACCGGGGGGTTCTACACTATGGAATAAAATTGCACCAGGTCCCTCCATTTACTTGCTCTACCACCCTATGCACGCCCTATACCAATATGGGGACCCCACTTGTCGCTTCAGATAAGATACTTTTTTTTATTTTCGTAATAATGCTCCATGTATTGTAGAATTGGAGAGTCTACCAGAATGCATTCCAAATGTTTGAATAATTACATGCAATTAGTGCCAGAAATGTAAATATAGATCCATTTATCATGTATTTCACAATAAGAAATGTTTTCCATGTGTAAGAAATTGATGAACTCCATAATTATATGCACCCAGCTGTTGCTGCCATTTTTATGACATTACGTGATATATTGGTTCTGACCATATTTTTAAGATATCCCCCTCCTTTGGGGTCAGTATTTGGAAACTCCACCGAATTGTATAATTATCACTAACTGCATTGGTTTGTATGCGTAACTGTGTCTTTAAGGAAGTGTTAGACACTATAAATCGATGCTGATCCTTTGTCCTGTTACACAGTTAAGGTCCAATCCCTGAGAAATGTGAAATGGTTTAAATGTGAACTTGGTCTCCATACATACTGTCCCCCAACCTCCATGTGCATCATGCCTGAGACATTTACTATATATAGTAATGCTTCGCTTATAGCTTGCGTCTATACAGCTCACACGATAATATCCACTACTTTTATACCTTTTGTATTTGCAGTTTTTTTTTATATAATTGAAATGAGAAACGTTAAAAATCATATTAAAATAACAAAATCACAATGCTGGTTATATTATATATAAATTACAATGTGCTTAACGTGACGCAAACAATCCGAAATATAAATAAATCAATGGTGGGATATAATACAGTAAACTCCCCGTTATCCGGCACCCGAGGGGACTCCTTATTGCCGAAAAAGGTCGAAACAATGCTTAAACCCTCAAACCCCCTCAAAATGCCTTTAAAAGGTGTTAGCGCCTTAACTGGGCCATTTTGGCATGTATAAGACACATAGAACTACCGGATAATGCCGGATAATGCCGAATAATGCCGGATAATGCCGGATAATGGCAGATAATGGCAGATAATGGCGGATAATGGCGGATAATGGCGGATAATGGCGGATAATGGCGGATAATGCCGGATAATGGCAGATAATTGGGATTTTATTGCAAATGGTAAATTTAGGCAGTTGCTGGTTGCTTGAGAGACCCGGTTGGTTGAGTGCCAGATAACAGGGATTTTATCGTACATTGTCTGCGTCACTGAAATGCATCTAACTCCATGTGCTAATTTGTAGCTCAGAGTGCTTGATACATGTTGAAGAAAGGGATTTAACTGCAAGATAACATTCGGGTACAGACCCATACAGGGACTATTTGTGTTAATTTTAGGCAGTAAAAATAGAGCTTATAAGCACTCGTTAATAAAATAATGAACATAAAAGTAAATAGATACACCGGGATATTATATATATAGTAATACCCAGGAACCTTCGGGATCCCTGTAAAAAACAACTATTGTGTTGCACCATAAGCAAAATGTTCCTGAGATGTGAATGCTTCATAGAAAAGTGTATGTGACATTATAAAACATTATTACCTATAAGTGCTTTATTATCCTTTTGATATAGATATATATGGTATATGGGAAATATTATGCCGGGCACAATATATGGAAAATACAATTTATATCTGTTTGGTTATGTTAAGGTGCATTTGTATGTTTACACTAAAATAAATATATTGAATTAATAGATGAAGCGTGTGGTCACTTTGTTAGGCATAGATATAGATAAGATCTCTATTCAGATCTACAGAAAGGCTGCCATTGTTTTTTTTTTTATTATCTTTTTTTAATAAAGACAAAGCTGCAGCAACATGATATAAGATAGCCGGTCATCGAGTACACGTACGATATGTGACAGCATCGCCTGAGCCATAACAATGACGCTAACTCCCATAGCGCCAACAAACATTCAAGTAATGCTGACTGTGCAAAAACTAAACGTCTGGGTCAACCTGAAAATCTAAATAAATAACTAAATCAAAAGATTAACTGGGAAGGGAAAGGAGGGGAAAGGGAAAAATCGTCTGGCAGCTCTCCTGAGACAGCCTTGGCGTGGTAAGAACGCGCGGCTTTCCGGGTCCCCCCGGTCTCCACATCCCCAATAGCTAAAGTGAGATGCAATGGACAGAAGGAAGCCAAGGGGCCCAGATTGTAAGAAACTGGGGATATGTGTTTTGCAAAATATGAGAACATTTTTCATAATATAGTTCATTTTTAGAATGACCTCAGTGGGAGATAATGGCGCAGTTTACCAATTGTTCGCAATATAATGCTTCAAAGCGACGTGTTGCCAAAGCTTGTTGTGGGATCCGGATATATTGTCTACATGTAGACCTAAGAGGCACATCTCAGTCGGGGGTAATAAAGGAATATTGACTGTTTGTGGGAACAAGCTAACCAGTTACCCCCATAACCCCTGCACCAGCGGCACGTCCACCAAATATGAAGGTAATCCCCCTAGATTGGCATCCTCTAGAGCAGTTCTCACTAAGATGGGGGTAAAATGTATTCATTAATGATGGTAAGTTCTGTGTAAAGCTGAGGTGTCCAATAAGATGTAAAGGGTCCTCTCATAAGGTTAGGGCAGATCTCCTTCCATGTTGTAGGGTCTAGTTCTCTACCTATATCCCGTTCCCAATATTTTGTGAGTCATTAAATAAGGAGCCTAAAAAAACCTCTTGTAGAAGGCAGATTCTTGCATATGGTCATTAGCCAAGTTTGCTTTGGCGGACCAGTGTAAGGAATCAAAGTTAGAAGCCAATGAATGAACGTCCTATAGTTCCAAATGTCTTTATCTGGTCTGTGATATTGGGGGTTATGAGTGGTTTGTGGGGTATCATAATGTTACTGGAAAACCAGGAGCCAACTCTTCCCGGTAAGCTGGAAAGCCACCATTGTTTAGAGTCATAGTAATCAGTCACTGAGTGTGGGGGAGATAGTATTCAGTCACTGAGTGTGGGGGAGATAGTAATCAGTCACTGAGTGTGGAGGAGATAGTACTCAGTCATTGAGTGTGGAGGAGATAGTAATCAGTCACTGAGTGTGGGGGAGATAGTAATCAGTCACTGAGTGTGGGGGAGATAGTTCTCAGTCATTGAGTGTGGGGGAGATAGTAATCAGTCACTGAGTGTGGGGGGAGATAGTAATCAGTCACTGAGTGTGGGGGGAGATAGTAATCAGTCACTGAGTGTGGGGGGAGATAGTAATCAGTCACTGAGTGTGGGGGAGATAGTAATCAGTCATTGAGTGTGGGGGAGATAGTACTCAGTCATTGAGTGTGGGGGAGATAGTAATCAGTCACTGAGTGTGGGGGAGATAGTAATCAGTCACTGAGTGTGGGGGAGATAGTAATCAGTCACTGAGTGTGGGGGGAGATAGTAATCAGTCACTGAGTGTGGGGGGAGATAGTAATCAGTCACTGAGTGTGGGGGGAGATAGTAATCAGTCACTGAGTGTGGGGGGAGATAGTAATCAGTCACTGAGTGTGGGGGGAGATAGTAATCAGTCACTGAGTGTGGGGGAGATAGTAATCAGTCACTGAGTGTGGGGGAGATCGTAATCAGTCACTGAGTGTGGGGGAGATAGTAATCAGTCACTGAGTGTGGGGGAGATAGTAATCAGTCACTGAGTGTGGGGGAGATAGTAATCAGTCGCTGAGTATGGGGGAGATAGTAATCAGTCGCTGAGTGTGGAGGAGATAGTACTCAGTCGCTGAGTGTGGGGGAGATAGTAATCAGTCGCTGAGTGTGGGGGAGATAGTAATCAGTCACTAAGTGTGGGGGAGATAATAATCAGTCACTAAGTGTGGGGGAGATAATAATCAGTCACTAAGTGTGGGGGAGATAATAATCAGTCACTAAGTGTGGGGGAGATAGTACTCAGTCACTGAGTGTGGGGGAGATAGTACTCAGTCACTGAGTGTGGGGGAGATAGTACTCAGTCACTGAGTGTGGGGGAGATAGTACTCAGTCACTGAGTGTGGGGGAGATAGTACTCAGTCATTGAGTGTGGAGGAGATAGTACTCAGTCACTGAGTGTGGGGGAGATAGTACTCAGTCACTGAGTGTGGGGGGAGATAGTAATCAGTCACTGAGTGTGGGGGGAGATAGTAATCAGTCACTAAGTGTGGGGGAGATAGTAATCAGTCACTGAGTGTGGGGGAGATAGTAATCAGTCACTGAGTGTGGGGGAGATAGTACTCAGTCACTAAGTGTGGGGGGAGATAGTAATCAGTCACTGAGTGTGGGGGAGATAGTAATCAGTCACTGAGTGTGGGGGAGATAGTAATCAGTCACTGAGTGTGGGGGGAGATAGTAATCAGTCACTGAGTGTGGGGGAGATAGTAATCAGTCACTGAGTGTGGGGGAGATAGTAATCAGTCACTGAGTGTGGGGGAGATAGTACTCAGTCACTGAGTGTGGGGGAGATAGTACTCAGTCACTGAGTGTGGAGAAGATAGTAATCAGTCACTGAGTGTGGGGGAGATAGTAATCAGTCATTGAGTGTGGAGGAGATAGTAATCAGTCATTGAGTGTGGAGGAGATAGTAATCAGTCACTGAGTGTGGGGGAGATAGTAATAAGTCACTTAGTGTGGGGGAGATAGTACTCAGTCACTGAGTGTGGGGGAGATAGTAATCAGTCACTGAGTGTGGGGGAGATAGTAATCAGTCACTGAGGGTGTGGAGAAGATAGTAATCAGTCACTGAGTGTGGGGCTGATAGTAATCAGTCACTGAGTGTGGAGGAGATAGTAATCAGTCACTGAGTGTGGGGGAGATAGTACTCAGTCACTGAGTGTGGGGGAGATAGTAATCAGTCACTGAGTGTGGAGAAGATAGTAATCAGTCATTGAGTGTGGAGGAGATAGTAATCAGTCATTGAGAGTGGAGGAGATAGTAATCAGTCACTGAGTGTGGAGGAGATAGTAATCAGTCACTGAGTGTGGTGGAGATAGTAATCAGTCACTGAGTGTGGGGCTGATAGTAATCAGTCACTGAGTGTGGAGGAGATAGTAATCAGTCATTGAGAGTGGAGGAGATAGTAATCAGTCACTGAGTGTGGTGGAGATAGTAATCAGTCACTGAGTGTGGGGCTGATAGTAATCAGTCACTGAGTGTGGAGGAGATAGTAATCAGTCACTGAGTGTGGTGGAGATAGTAATCAGTCACTGAGTGTGGGGGAGATAGTAATCAGTCACTGAGTGTGGGGGAGATAGTAATCAGTCACTGAGTGTGGGGGAGATAGTAATCAGTCACTGAGTGTGGGGGAGATAGTAATCAGTCACTGAGTGTGGGGGAGATAGTAATCAGTCATTGAGTGTGGAGGAGATAGTAATCAGTCACTGAGTGTGGGGGAGATAGTAATCAGTCACTGAGTGTGGGGGAGATAGTAATCAGTCACTGAGTGTGGGGGAGATAGTAATCAGGCACTGAGTGTGGAGGAGATAGTAATCAGTCACTGAGTGTGGAGGAGATAGTACTAAGTCACTGAGTGTGGGGGAGATAGTAATCAGTCACTGAGTGTGGGGGAGATAGTAATCAGTCACTGAGTGTGGGGGAGATAGTAATCAGTCACTGAGTGTGGAGGAGATAGTAATCAGTCATTGAGTGTGGGGGAGATAGTAATCAGTCACTGAGTGTGGAGGAGATAGTAATCAGTAATTGAGTATGGGGGAGATAGTAATCAGTCACTGAGTGTGGGGGAGATAGTAATCAGTCATTGAGTGTGGGGGAGATAGTACTCAGTCATTGAGTGGGGGGGAGATAATATTCAGTCATTGAGTGTGGAGGAGATAGTAATCAGTCACTGAGTGTGGGGGAGATAGTAATCAGTCACTGAGTGTGGGGAGATAGTAATCAGACATTGAGTGTGGGGGAGATAATATTCAGTCATTGAGTGTGGAGGAGATAGTAATCAGTCACTGAGTGTGGGGGAGATAGTAATCAGTCACTGAGTGTGGGGAGATAGTACTCAGTCATTGAGTGTGGAGGAGATAGTAATTAGTCACTAAGTGTGGGGGAGATAGTAATCAGTCATTGAGTGTGGGGGAGATAGTAATCAGTCATTGAGTGTGGAGGAGATAGTAATCAGTCATTGAGTGTGGGGGAGATAGTAATCAGTCATTGAGTGTGGGGGAGATAGTAATCAGTCATTGAGTGTGGGGGAGATAGTAATCAGTCATTGAGTGTGGGGGAGATAGTAATCAGTCAGTGAGAGTGGGGAGATAGTAATCAGTCACTGAGTGTGGGGGAGATAGTAATCAGTCACTGAGTGTGGGGGAGATAGTAATCAGTCATTGAGTGTGGGGGAGATAGTAATCAGTCACTGAGTGTGGGGGAGATAGTAATCAGTCACTGAGTGTGGGGGAGATAGTAATCAGTCATTGAGTGTGGGGGAGCTAGTAATCAGTCATTGAGTGTGGGGGAGATAGTAATCAGTCACTGAGTGTGGGGGAGATAGTAATCAGTCATTGAGTGTGGAGGAGATAGTAATCAGTCATTGAGTGTGGAGGAGATAGTAATCAGTCATTGAGTTTGGAGGAGATAGTAATCAGTCATTGAGTTTGGAGGAGATAGTAATCAGTCATTGAGTGTGGAGGAGATAGTAATCAGTCATTGAGTATGGAGGACATAGTACTCAGTCACTGAGTGTGGGGGAGATAGTAATCAGTCACTGAGTGTTGGGGAGATAGTAATCAGTCACTGGGTGTGGGGGAGATAGTAATCAGTCACTGAGTGTGGGGGAGATAGTAATCAGTCACTTTTTTGTGGGGGAGATAGTAATCAGTCATTGAGTGTGGAGGAGATAGTAATCAGTCACTGAGTGTGGAGGAGATAGTACTAAGTCACTGAGTGTGGAGGAGATAGTAATCAGTCATTGAGTATGGAGGACATAGTACTCAGTCACTGAGTGTGGAGGAGATAGTAATCAGTCACTGAGTGTGGGGGAGATAGTAATCAGTCACTGAGTGTGGGGGAGATAGTAATCAGTCACTGAGTGTGGAGGAGATAGTAATCAGTCACTGAGTGTGGAGGAGATAGTACTCAGTCACTGAGTGTGGGGGAGATAGTAATCAGTCACTGATTGTGGCGGAGATAGTAATCAGTCACTGAGTGTGGAGGAGATAGTAATCAGTCACTGAGTGTGGGGGAGATAGTAATCAGTCACTGATTGTGGCGGAGATAGTAATCAGTCACTGAGTGTGGAGGAGATAGTACTCAGTCACTGAGGGTTAGGGAGATAGTAATCAGTCACTGAGTGTGGGGGAGATAGTAATCAGTCACTGAGTGTGGGGGAGATAGTACTCAGTCTCTGAATGTGGGGGAGATAGTACTCAGTCATTGAGTGTGGAGGAGATAGTACTCAGTCACTGAGTGTGGGGGAGATAGTGCTCAGTCACTGAGGGTTAGGGAGATAGTAATCAGTCACTGAGTGTGGGGGAGATAGTACTCAGTCACTGAGTGTGGAGGAGATAGTAATCAGTCACTGAGTGTGGGGGAGATAGTAATCAGTCAATGAGTGTGGGGGAGATAGTGCTCAGTCACTGAGTGTGGGGGAGATAGTAATCAGTCACTGAGTGTGGGGGAGATAGTAATCAGTCACTGAGTGTGGGGGAGATAGTAATCAGTCACTGAGTGTGGGGGAGATAGTAATCAGTCATTGAGTGTGGAGGAGATAGTAATCAGTCATTGAGTGTGGAGGAGATAGTAATCAGTCACTGAGTGTGGTGGAGATAGTAATCAGTTACTGAGTGTGGGGGAGATAGTAATCAATCACTGAGTGTGGGGGAGATAGTAATCAATCACTGAGTGTGGGGGAGATAGTAATCAGTCACTGAGTGTGGGGGAGATAGTAATCAGTCACTGAGTGTGGAGGAGATAGTAATCAGGCACTGAGTGTGGGGGAGATAGTAATCAGGCACTGAGTGTGGAGGAGATAGTAATCAGTCACTGAGTGTGGGGGAGATAGTAATCAGTCATTGAGTGTGGGGGAGATAGTAATCAGTCACTGAGTGTGGGGGAGATAGTAATCAGTCACTGAGTGTGGGGGAGATAGTAATCAGTCACTGAGTGTGGGGGAGATAGTAATCAGTCACTGAGTGTGGGGGAGATAGTAATCAGTCACTGAGTGTGGGGGAGATAGTAATCAGTCACTGAGTGTGGGGGAGATAGTAATCAGTCACTGAGTGTGGGGGAGATAGTAATCAGTCACTGAGTGTGGGGGAGATAGTAATCAGTCACTGAGTGTGGAGGAGATAGTAATCAGTCATTGAGTGTGGAGGAGATAGTAATCAGTCATTGAGTGTGGAGGAGATAGTAATCAGTCACTGAGTGTGGAGGAATTAGTAATCAATCACTGAGTGTGGAGGAGATAGTAATCAGTCACTGAGTGTGGGGGAGATAGTAATCAGTCACTGAGTGTGGGGGAGATAGTAATCAGTCATTGAGTGTGGAGGAGATAGTACTTAGTCATTCAGTGTGGGGGAGATAGTACTCAGTCATTGAGTGTGGGGGAGATAGTAATCAGTCATTGAGTGTGGAGGAGATAGTAATCAGTCATTGAGTTTGGAGGAGATAGTAATCAGTCACTGAGTGTGGGGGAGATAGTAATCAGTCACTGAGTGTGGGGGAGATAGTAATCAGTCACTGAGTGTGGGGAGATAGTAATCAGTCATTGAGTTTGGAGGAGATAGTAATCAGTCACTGAGTGTGGGGAGATAGTAATCAGTCATTGAGTTTGGAGGAGATAGTAATCAGTTACTGAGTGTGGGGAGATAGTAATCAGTCATTGAGTTTGGAGGAGATAGTAATCAGTCACTGAGTGTGGGGGAGATAGTAATCAGTCACTGAGTGTGGTGTAGATAGTAATCAGTCACTGAGTGTGGGGAGATAGTAATCAGTCATTGAGTGTGGAGGAAACAGTAATCAGTCACTGAGTGTGGTGTAGATAGTAATCAGTCACTGAGTGTGGGGGAGATAGTACTCAGTCACTGAGTGTTGGAGGAAATAGTAATCAGTCACTGAGTGTGGGGGAGATAGTAATCAGTCACTGAGGGTTGGGGAGATAGTAATCAGTCACTGAGTGTGGTGGAGATAGTACTCAGTCACTGAGGGTTAGGGAGATAGTAATCAGTCACTGAGTGTGGGGGAGATAGTAATCAGTCACTGAGTGTGGGGGAGATAGTACTCAGTCTCTGAATGTGGGGGAGATAGTACTCAGTCATTGAGTGTGGAGGAGATAGTACTCAGTCACTGAGTGTGGAGGAGATAGTAATCAGTCACTGAGTGTGGGGGAGATAGTGCTCAGTCACTGAGTGTGGGGGAGATAGTAATCAGTCACTGAGTGTGGAGGAGATAGTAATCAGTCACTGAGTGTGGTGGAGATAGTACTTAGTCACTGAGTGTGGGGGAGATAGTAATCAGTCACTGAGTGTGGGGGAGATAGTAATCAGTCACTGAGGGTTGGGGAGATAGTAATCAGTCACTGAGTGTGGTGGAGATAGTAATCAGTCACTGAGTGTGGTGGAGATAGTACTTAGTCACTGAGTGTGGGGGAGATAGTACTCAGTCACTGAGGGTTAGGGAGATAGTAATCAGTCACTGAGTGTGGGGGAGATAGTACTCAGTCTCTGAATGTGGGGGAGATAGTACTCAGTCACTAGGTGTGGGGGAGATAGTACTCAGTCACTGGGTGTGGGGGAGATAGTAATCAGTCACTAAGTGTGGAGGAGATAGTAATCAGTCACTGAGTGTGGAGGAGATAGTAATCAGTCACTGAGCGTGGGGGAGATAGTAATCAGTCACTGAGTGTGGGGGAGATAGTAATCAGTCACTGAGTGTGGGGGAGATAGTAATCAGTCACTGAGTGTGGGGGAGATAGTAATCAGTCACTGAGTGTGGAGGAGATAGTACTCAGTCACTGAGTGTGGAGGAGATAGTACTCAGTCACTGAGTGTGGAGGAGATAGTAATCAGTCATTGAGTGTGGAGGAGATAGTAATCAGTCACTGAGTGTGGAGGAGATAGTAATCAGTCACTGAGTGTGGAGGAGATAGTAATCAGTCACTGAGTGTGAAGGAGATAGTAATCAATCACTATGTGTGGGGGAGATAGTAATCAGTCATTGAGTGTGGAGGAGATAGTAATCAGTCACTGAGTGTGGGGGAGATAGTAATCAGTCACTGAGTGTGGGGGAGATAGTAATCAGTCATTGAGTGTGGGGGAGATAGTAATCAGTCATTGAGTGTGGGGGAGATAGTAATCAGTCACTGAGTGTGGGGGAGATAGTAATCAGTCACTGAGTGTGGGGGAGATAGTAATCAGTCACTGAGTGTGGGGGAGATAGTAATCAGTCACTGAGTGTGGGGGAGATAGTAATCAGTCATTGAGTGTGGGGGAGATAGTAATCAGTCATTGAGTGTGGGGGAGATAGTAATCAGTCACTGAGTGTGGGGGAGATAGTAATCAGTCATTGAGTGTGGGGGAGATAGTAATCAGTCATTGAGTGTGGGGGAGATAGTACTTAGTCACTGAGTGTGGGGGAGATAGTAATCAGTCATTGAGTTTGGGGGAGATAGTAATCAGTCACTGAGGGTTGGGGAGATAGTAATCAGTCACTGAGTGTGGTGGAGATAGTAATCAGTCACTGAGTGTGGTGGAGATAGTACTTAGTCACTGAGTGTGGAGGAAACAGTAATCAGTCATGGAGTGTTGGAGGAGATAGTAATCAATCACTATGTGTGGGGGAGATAGTAATCAGTCATTGAGTGTGGAGGAGATAGTAATCAGTCACTGAGTGTGGGGGAGATAGTAATCAGTCACTGAGTGTGGGGGAGATAGTAATCAGTCATTGAGTGTGGGGGAGATAGTAATCAGTCATTGAGTGTGGGGGAGATAGTAATCAGTCACTGAGTGTGGGGGAGATAGTAATCAGTCACTGAGTGTGGTGGAGATAGTACTCAGTCACTGAGGGTTAGGGAGATAGTAATCAGTCACTGAGTGTGGGGGAGATAGTACTCAGTCTCTGAATGTGGGGGAGATAGTAATCAGTCACTGAGTGTGGGGGAGATAGTGCTCAGTCACTGAGTGTGGGGGAGATAGTAATCAGTCGCTGAGTGTGGAGGAGATAGTAATCAGTCACTGAGTGTGGTGGAGATAGTAATCAGTTACTGAGTGTGGGGGAGATAGTACTCAGTCACTGAGTGTGGGGGAGATAGTAATCATTCACTGAGTGTGGGGGAGATAGTAATCAATCACTGAGTGTGGGGGAGATAGTAATCAGTCACTGAGTGTGGAGGAGATAGCAATCAGTCACTGAGTGTGGGGGAGATAGTAATCAGTCACTGAGTGTGGAGGAGATAGTAATCAGTCACTGAGTGTGGAGGAGATAGTAATCAGTCACTTGGTGTGGGGGAGATAGTACTCAGTCACTGGGTGTGGGGGAGATAGTAATCAGTCACTGAGAGTGGGGAGATAGTAATCAGTCACTGAGTGTGGGGAGATAGTAATCAGTCATTGAGTTTGGAGGAGATAGTACTCAGTCACTGAGTGTGGAGGAGATAGTAATCAGTAATTGAGTGTGGAGGAGATAGTAATCAGTCATTGAGTGTGGAGGAGATAGTAATCAGTCACTGAGTGTGGAGGAGATAGTAATCAGTCACTGAGTGTGGAGGAGATAGTAATCAGTCACTGAGTGTGGAGGAGATAGTAATCAATCACTATGTGTGGGGGAGATAGTAATCAGTCATTGAGTGTGGAGGAGATAGTAATCAGTCACTGAGTGTGGGGGAGATAGTAATCAGTCACTGAGTGTGGGGGAGATAGTAATCAGTCACTGAGTGTGGTGGAGATAGTAATCAGTCATTGAGTGTGGGGGAGATAGTAATCAGTCACTGAGTGTGGGGGAGATAGTAATCAGTCACTGAGTGTGGGGGAGATAGTAATCAGTCACTGAGTGTGGAGGAGATAGTAATCAGTCACTGAGTGTGGGGGAGATAGTAATCAGTCACTGAGTGTGGAGGAGATAGTAATCAGTCACTGAGTGTGGAGGAGATAGTAATCAGTCACTGAGTGTGGGGGAGATAGTAATCAGTCACTGAGTGTGGGGGAGATAGTAATCAGTCACTGAGTGTGGGGGAGATAGTAATCAGTCACTGAGTGTGGGGGAGATAGTAATCAGTCACTGAGTGTGGGGGAGATAGTAATCAGTCACTGAGTGTGGGGGAGATAGTAATCAGTCACTGAGTGTGGAGGAGATAGTAATCAGTCACTGAGTGTGGGGGAGATAGTTATCAGTCACTGAGTGTGGGGGAGATAGTACTCAGTCACTGAGTGTGGAGGAGATAGTAATCAGTCACTGAGTGTGGAGAAGATAGTAATCAGTCACTGAGTGTGGAGGAGATAGTAATCAGTCACTGAGTGTGGAGGAGATAGTAATCAGTCACTTGGTGTGGGGGAGATAGTAATCAGTCACTGGGTGTGGGGGAGATAGTAATCAGTCACTGGGTGTGGGGGAGATAGTACTCAGTCACTGGGTGTGTGGGAGATAGTAATCAGTCACTGAGTGTGGGGGAGATAGTAATCAGTCACTGAGTGTGGGGGAGATAGTAATCAGTCACTGGGTGTGGGGGAGATAGTAATCAGTCACTGGGTGTGGGGGAGATAGTAATCAGTCACTGGGTGTGGGGGAGATAGTAATCAGTCACTGGGTGTGGGGGAGATAGTAATCAGTCACTGAGTGTGGGGGAGATAGTAATCAGTCACTGGGTGTGGGGGAGATAGTACTCAGTCACTGGGTGTGGGGGAGATAGTAATCAGTCACTGGGTGTGGGGGAGATAGTAATCAGTCACTGGGTGTGGGGGAGATAGTAATCAGTCACTGAGTGTGGGGGAGATAGTAATCAGTCATTGAGTGTGGGGGAGATAGTAATCAGTCACTGAGTGTGGGGGAGATAGTAATCAGTCACTGAGTATGGGGGAGATAGTAATCAGTCACTGGGTGTGGGGGAGATAGTAATCAGTCACTGAGTGTGGGGGAGATAGTAATCAGTCACTGGGTGTGGGGGAGATAGTAATCAGTCACTGAGTGTGGGGGAGATAGTAATCAGTCACTGAGTGTGGGGGAGATAGTAATCAGTCACTGAGTGTGGTGGAGATAGTAATCAGTCACTGGGTGTGGGGGAGATAGTAATCAGTCACTGAGTGTGGGGAGATAGTAATCAGTCACTGGGTGTGGGGGAGATAGTAATCAGTCATTGAGTTTGGAGGAGATAGTAATCAGTCACTGAGTGTGGGGAGATAGTAATCAGTCATTGAGTTTGGAGGAGATAGTAATCATTCACTGAGTGTGGGGGAGAGAGTAATCAGTCATTGAGTTTGGAGGAGATAGTAATCAGTCACTGAGTGTGGGGAGATAGTAATCAGTCACTGAGTGTGGGGGAGATAGTAATCAGTCACTGAGTGTGGGGGAGATAGTAATGGAGTGTGGGGGAGATAGTAATCAGTCACTGAGTGTGGGGGAGATAGTAATTAGTCACTGAGTGTGGGGAGATAGTAATCAGTCATTGAGTTTGGAGGAGATAGTAATCAGTCACTGAGTGTGGGGGAGATAGTAATCAGTCACTGAGTGTGGGGAGATAGTAATCAGTCACTGAATGTGGGGAGATAGTAATCAGTCACTGAGTGTGGGGAGATAGTAATCAGTCATTGAGTGTGGGGAGATAGTAATCAGTCACTGAGTGTGGGGGAGATAGTAATCAGTCATTGAGTGTGGGGGAGATAGTAATCAGTCATTGAGTGTGGGGAGATAGTAATCAGTCACTGAGTGTGGGGGAGATAGTAATCAGTCACTGAGTGTGGGGGAGATAGTAATCAGTCATTGAGTGTGGGGGAGATAGTAATCAGTCACTGAGTGTGGGGGAGATAGTAATCAGTCACTGAGTGTGGGGGAGATAGTAATCAGTCACTGAGTGTGGAGGAGATAGTAATCAGTAATTGAGTGTGGAGGAGATAGTAATCAGTCATTGAGTGTGGAGGAGATAGTAATCAGTCACTGAGTGTGGGGGAGATAGTAATCAGTCATTGAGTGTGGAGGAGATAGTACTTAGTCATTCAGTGTGGGGGAGATAGTACTCAGTCATTGAGTGTGGGGGAGATAGTAATCAGTCATTGAGTTTGGAGGAGATAGTAATCAGTCACTGAGTGTGGGGGAGATAGTAATCAGTCACTGAGTGTGGGGGAGATAGTAATCAGTCACTGAGTGTGGGGAGATAGTAATCAGTCATTGAGTTTGGAGGAGATAGTAATCAGTCACTGAGTGTGGGGAGATAGTAATCAGTCATTGAGTTTGGAGGAGATAGTAATCAGTTACTGAGTGTGGGGAGATAGTAATCAGTCATTGAGTTTGGAGGAGATAGTAATCAGTCACTGAGTGTGGGGGAGATAGTAATCAGTCACTGAGTGTGGTGTAGATAGTAATCAGTCACTGAGTGTGGGGAGATAGTACTCAGTCATTGAGTGTGGAGGAAACAGTAATCAGTCACTGAGTGTGGTGTAGATAGTAATCAGTCACTGAGTGTGGGGGAGATAGTAATCAGTCACTGAGTGTTGGAGGAAATAGTAATCAGTCACTGAGTGTGGGGGAGATAGTAATCAGTCACTGAGGGTTGGGGAGATAGTAATCAGTCACTGAGTGTGGTGGAGATAGTACTCAGTCACTGAGGGTTAGGGAGATAGTAATCAGTCACTGAGTGTGGGGGAGATAGTAATCAGTCACTGAGTGTGGGGGAGATAGTACTCAGTCTCTGAATGTGGGGGAGATAGTACTCAGTCATTGAGTGTGGAGGAGATAGTACTCAGTCACTGAGTGTGGAGGAGATAGTAATCAGTCACTGAGTGTGGGGGAGATAGTAATCAGTCACTGAGTGTGGGGGAGATAGTAATCAGTCACTGAGTGTGGAGGAGATAGTAATCAGTCACTGAGTGTGGTGGAGATAGTACTTAGTCACTGAGTGTGGGGGAGATAGTAATCAGTCATTGAGTGTGGGGGAGATAGTAATCAGTCACTGAGGGTTGGGGAGATAGTAATCAGTCACTGAGTGTGGTGGAGATAGTAATCAGTCACTGAGTGTGGTGGAGATAGTACTTAGTCACTGAGTGTGGGGGAGATAGTACTCAGTCACTGAGGGTTAGGGAGATAGTAATCAGTCACTGAGTGTGGGGGAGATAGTACTCAGTCTCTGAATGTGGGGGAGATAGTACTCAGTCACTGAGTGTGGTGGAGATAGTAATCAGTTACTGAGTGTGGGGGAGATAGTAATCAGTTACTGAGTGTGGGGGAGATAGTACTCAGTCACTGAGTGTGGGGGAGATAGTAATCATTCACTGAGTGTGGGGGAGATAGTAATCAATCACTGAGTGTGGGGGAGATAGTAAACAGTCACTGAGTGTGGAGGAGATAGTAATCAGGCACTGAGTGTGGGGGAGATAGTAATCAGGCACTGAGTGTGGAGGAGATAGTAATCAGTCACTGAGTGTGGTGGAGATAGTACTTAGTCACTGAGTGTGGAGGAAACATTAATCAGTCATGGAGTGTTGGAGGAGATAGTAATCAGTCACTGAGTGTGGTGGAGATAGTACTCAGTCTCTGAATGTGGGGGAGATAGTAATCAGTCACTGAGTGTGGTGGAGATAGTAATCAGTCACTGAGTGTGGTGGAGATAGTACTTAGTCACTGAGTGTGGGGGAGATAGTACTCAGTCACTGAGGGTTAGGGAGATAGTAATCAGTCACTGAGTGTGGGGGAGATAGTACTCAGTCTCTGAATGTGGGGGAGATAGTACTCAGTCACTGAGTGTGGTGGAGATAGTAATCAGTCACTGAGTGTGGGGAGATAGTAATCAGTCACTGAGTGTGGGGGAGATAGTAATCAGTCACTGAGTGTGGGGAGATAGTAATCTGTCATTGAGTTTGGAGGAGATAGTAATCAGTCACTCAGTGTGGGGAGATAGTAATCAGTCATTGAGTTTGGAGGAGATAGTAATCAGTCACTGAGTGTGGGGGAGATAGTATTCAGTCATTGAGTGTGGAGGAGATAGTACTCAGTCACTGAGTGTGGAGGAGATAGTAATCAGTCATTGAGTGTGGAGGAGATAGTAATCAGTCACTGAGTGTGGGGGAGATAGTAATCAGTCACTGAGTGTGGGGGAGATAGTACTCAGTCTCTGAGTGTGGGGGAGATAGTAATCAGTCACTGAGTGTGGGGGAGATAGTACTCAGTCACTGAGTGTGGGGGAGATAGTAATCAGTCATTGAGTGTGGGGGAGATAGTAATCAGTCATTGAGTTTGGAGGAGATAGTAATCAGTCACTGAGTGTGGGGGAGATAGTAATCAGTCACTGAGTGTGGGGGAGAAAGTAATCAGTCATTGAGTGTGGGGGAGATAGTAATCAGTCATTGAGTGTGGGGGAGATAGTAATCAGTCATTGAGTGTGGGGGAGATATTAATCAGTCACTGAGTGTGGGGGAGATAGTAATCAGTCACTGGGTGTGGGGGAGATAGTAATCAGTCATTGAGTTTGGAGGAGATAGTAATCAGTCACTGAGTGTGGGGAGATAGTAATCAGTCATTGAGTTTGGAGGAGATAGTAATCAGTCACTGAGTGTGGGGGAGATAGTAATCAGTCACTGAGTGTGGGGGAGATAGTAATGGAGTGTGGGGGAGATAGTAATCTGTCACTGAGTGTGGGGGAGATAGTAATTAGTCACTGAGTGTGGGGAGATAGTAATCAGTCATTGAGTTTGGAGGAGATAGTAATCAGTCACTGAGTGTGGGGGAGATAGTAATCAGTCACTAAGTGTGGGGAGATAGTAATCAGTCACTGAATGTGGGGAGATAGTAATCAGTCACTGAGTGTGGGGAGATAGTAATCAGTCATTGAGTGTGGGGAGATAGTAATCAGTCACTGAGTGTGGGGGAGATAGTAATCAGTCATTGAGTGTGGGGGAGATAGTAATCAGTCACTGAGTGTGGGGAGATAGTAATCAGTCACTGAGTGTGGGGGAGATAGTAATCAGTCACTGAGTGTGGGGAGATAGTAATCAGTCATTGAGTGTGGGGGAGATAGTACTCAGTCACTGAGTGTGGGGGAGATAGTAATCAGTCATTGAGTGTGGGGGAGATAGTAATCAGTCATTGAGTTTGGAGGAGATAGTAATCAGTCACTGAGTGTGGGGGAGATAGTAATCAGTCACTGAGTGTGGGGGAGATAGTAATCAGTCATTGAGTGTGGGGGAGATAGTAATCAGTCATTGAGTGTGGGGGAGATAGTAATCAGTCACTGAGTGTGGGGGAGATAGTAATCAGTCACTGTGTGTGGGGGAGATAGTAATCAGTCATTGAGTTTGGAGGAGATAGTAATCAGTCACTGAGTGTGGGGAGATAGTAATCAGTCATTGAGTTTGGAGGAGATAGTAATCAGTCACTGAGTGTGGGGGAGATAGTAATCAGTCACTGAGTGTGGGGGAGATAGTAATGGAGTGTGGGGGAGATAGTAATCAGTCACTGAGTGTGGGGGAGATAGTAATTAGTCACTGAGTGTGGGGAGATAGTAATCAGTCATTGAGTTTGGGGGAGATAGTAATCAGTCACTAAGTGTGGGGAGATAGTAATCAGTCACTAAGTGTGGGGAGATAGTAATCAGTCACTGAATGTGGGGAGATAGTAATCAGTCACTGAGTGTGGGGAGATAGTAATCAGTCATTGAGTTTGGAGGAGATAGTAATCAGTCACTGAGTGTGGGGGAGATAGTATTCAGTCATTGAGTGTGGAGGAGATAGTACTCAGTCACTGAGTGTGGAGGAGATAGTAATCAGTCATTGAGTGTGGAGGAGATAGTAATCAGTCACTGAGTGTGGGGGAGATAGTAATCAGTCTCTGAGTGTGGGGGAGATAGTACTCAGTCTCTGAGTGTGGGGGAGATAGTAATCAGTCATTGAGTGTGGGGGAGATAGTACTCAGTCACTGAGTGTGGGGGAGATAGTAATCAGTCATTGAGTGTGGGGGAGATAGTAATCAGTCACTGGGTGTGGGGGAGATAGTAATCAGTCACTGGGTGTGGGGGAGATAGTAATCAGTCACTGAGTGTGGGGGAGATAGTAATCAGTCATTGAGTGTGGGGGAGATAGTAATCAGTCATTGAGTGTGGGGGAGATAGTAATCAGTCACTGAGTATGGGGGAGATAGTAATCAGTCACTGAGTGTGGGGGAGATAGTAATCAGTCACTGAGTGTGGGGGAGATAGTAATCAGTCACTGAGTGTGGGGGAGATAGTAATCAGTCACTGAGTGTGGTGGAGATAGTAATCAGTCACTGGGTGTGGGGGAGATAGTACTCAGTCACTGAGTGTGGGGGAGATAGTAATCAGTCACTGAGTGTGGGGGAGATAGTAATCAGTCACTGAGTGTGGGGGAGATAGTAATCAGTCACTGAGTGTGGGGGAGATAGTACTCAGTCACTGAGTGTGGGGGAGATAGTAATCAGTCACTGAGTGTGGGGGAGATAGTAATCAGTCACTGAGTGTGGGGAGATAGTAATCAGTCACTGGGTGTGGGGGAGATAGTAATCAGTCATTGAGTTTGGAGGAGATAGTAATCAGTCACTGAGTGTGGGGAGATAGTAATCAGTCACTGAGTGTGGGGGAGATAGTAATCAGTCATTGAGTGTGGGGGAGATAGTACTCAGTCACTGAGTGTGGGGGAGATAGTAATCAGTCATTGAGTGTGGGGAGATAGTAATCAGTCACTGGGTGTGGGGGAGATAGTAATCAGTCACTGGGTGTGGGGGAGATAGTAATCAGTCACTGAGTGTGGGGGAGATAGTAATCAGTCATTGAGTGTGGGGGAGATAGTAATCAGTCACTGAGTGTGGGGGAGATAGTAATCAGTCACTGAGTATGGGGGAGATAGTAATCAGTCACTGGGTGTGGGGGAGATAGTAATCAGTCACTGAGTGTGGGGGAGATAGTAATCAGTCACTGGGTGTGGGGGAGATAGTAATCAGTCACTGAGTGTGGGGGAGATAGTAATCAGTCACTGAGTGTGGGGGAGATAGTAATCAGTCACTGAGTGTGGGGGAGATAGTAATCAGTCACTGAGTGTGGGGGAGATAGTACTCAGTCACTGAGTGTGGGGGAGATAGTAATCAGTCACTGAGTGTGGGGGAGATAGTACTCAGTCACTGAGTGTGGGGGAGATAGTAATCAGTCACTCAGTGTGGGGGAGATAGTAATCAGTCACTGAGTGTGGGGGAGATAGTAATCAGTCACTGAGTGTGGGGGAGATAGTAATCAGTCACTGCTTTTACCTGGAGGTCCATCAACTACAGATATAAAGTGCCCCCCAGCCCCATTCCCCCATGACCCAGCCGCCTCCTCAGTGTACTACGTGTACTTATCTATCTATCTCCCTCACCCCTCCCTTATCACCACGCGTGGCACGTCTAGTCTTGTACCCGGATGGCGTATCTGGCAGCGCAGAGCTCACCCGCCTTGCTGACACTTGTATGTGAGCTCTCTTAATTGGTTTGCAATTTGTTGATATATAATTAATGTGAATATAATTAAGGCAGCTCGTTATCGGCTCGTTATCCTTCAGAAGCCGCAGTTGTTGCTTCATTAGACAAACAATAATGAATATGTTAGCCCTACAGTGGTGGTTTGAGACACAGTGCCCTCTGCTGGTGGTCTCATCCAATTACTCAGTAGAGTTAACCAACACTTGGAGAGCCAACAATGGGAAAGATGTCTGATGTTAATACATTAATATGGGAGCCTAAATAAATAACTACTGTCCTCAGATGTCATCTAAATGTCACATTGTACATATAAGAATCATTTTGTGATATAAAATATCCTATGAAGAGATTATATTTGAAACAGTGATGCTAAATAGTCCCTGTATGGGTCTGCCCTCAGCAGCTCATGAAGACACAGACTCTGCTGTACTCTCATTCTAACCAATCAGTGACCATCTCTCAGATACATTCTGATAGGCTAGGATGCTACTCTGCACATCTAGCCCTACAGAGTCTGTGCTTGAATACTCTGCAGTGGGCAGACCCATACAGGCACTATTTGTTTGATCTTAGTCAGTAAAAACAGAGCTTAGAAGCACTTCTTAATAAAATAAAGTACATGTCAGTAATTAGGGACACAGGGATATTATACCTAGTAACACCCAGGAATCTTCCATGTCCCTTATTAATGTCTTAAGACCATCCTTAGGAGGCTCTGACTCCTCACGCACCAAGAAAATGAGCAAAACGCAATCGAGTACGAAACCCGGTCCTATAATTAAATATGAAAAGCAAAGGAACATGGCTGCAGTAAATTCCCTAGATTATGGCTGGGATCTGCCCTAGTGTTACATAAAGACTTGATTTTGGGTATCTTTTATAATAGGTAGCGATCCGGAAGGGACATAGCAGATTAGGGGACTAGTACAAGGTTTGTTCCTGCGCATAGCGCATGATGAGGCCTGCAATAGACACGCAAGTTAGAGGGGGCGAGAGGCAGTGAGCACAGGGGGTAGAGGCCCGTAATGGTCTCAGATTGAGAGGGGGAAGGAGGGTAAGGCCCGCACATCTCCCAGTCACCCATCACATCTCTCCTAGTGCGCAGAGCACATCTCCCAGTCATCCATCACATCTCTCCTAGTGCGCAGAGCACATCTCCCAGTCATCCATCACATCACTCCTAGTGTGCAGAGCACATCTCCTAGTCACCCATCACATCTCTCCTAGTGTGCAGAGCACATCTCCCAGTCACCCATCACATCCCTCCTAGTGTGCAGAGCACATCTCCCAGTCATCCATCACATCTCTCCTAGTGTGCAGAGCACATCTCCCAGTCACCCATCACATCTCTCCTAGTGCGCAGAGCACATCTCCCAGTCATCCATCACATCTCTCCTAGTGTGCAGAGCACATCTCCCAGTCATCCATCACATCTCTCCTAGTGCGCAGAGCACATCTCCCAGTCATCCATCACATCTCTCCTAGTATGCAGAGCACATCTCCTAGTCATCCATCACATCTCTCCTAGTGTGCAGAGCACATCTCCCAGTCATCCATCACATCTCTCCTAGTGCGCAGAGCACATCTCCCAGTCATCCATCACATCACTCCTAGTGTGCAGAGCACATCTCCTAGTCACCCATCACATCTCTCCTAGTGTGCAGAGCACATCTCCCAGTCATCCATCACATCTCTCCTAGTGTGCAGAGCACATCTCCCAGTCATCCATCACATCTCTCCTAGTGTGCAGAGCACATCTCCCAGTCACCCATCACATCTCTCCTAGTGTGCAGAGCACATCTCCCAGTCATATATCACATCTCTCCTAGTGTGCAGAGCACATCTCCCAGTCATCCATCACATCTCTCCTAGTGTGCAGAGCACATCTCCCAGTCATCCATCACATCTCTCCTAGTGTGCAGAGCACATCCCCCAGTCACCCATCACATCTCCTAGTGTGCACAGCACATCTCCCAGTCACCCATCACATCTCTCCTAGTGCGCAGAGCACATCTCCCAGTCATCCATCACATCTCTCCTAGTGTGCAGAGCACATCTCCCAGTCATCCATCACATCTCTCCTAGTGCGCAGAGCACATCTCCCAGTCATCCATCACATCACTCCTAGTGTGCAGAGCACATCTCCTAGTCACCCATCACATCTCTCCTAGTGTGCAGAGCACATCTCCCAGTCATCCATCACATCTCTCCTAGTGTGCAGAGCACATCTCCCAGTCATCCATCACATCTCTCCTAGTGTGCAGAGCACATCTCCCAGTCATCCATCACATCTCTCCTAGTGTGCAGAGCACATCTCCCAGTCATCCATCACATCTCTCCTAGTGTGCAGAGCACATCCCCCAGACATCCATCACATCTCTCCTAGTGTGCAGAGCACATCTCCCAGTCATCCATCACATCTCTCCTAGTGTGCAGAGCACATCTCCCAGTCACCCATCACATCTCTCCTAGTGTGCAGAGCACATCTCCCAGTCATCCATCACATCTCTCCTAGTGTGCAGAGCACATCTCCCAGTCACACATCACATCTCTCCTAGTGTGCAGAGCACATCTCCCAGTCACCCATCACATCTCTCCTAGTGTGCAGAGCACATCTCCCAGTCATCCATCACATCTCTCCTAGTGTGCAGAGCACATCTCCCAGTCACCCATCACATCTCTCATAGTGTGCAGAGCACATCTCCCAGTCATCCATCACATCTCTCCTAGTGTGCAGAGCACATCTCCCAGTCATCCATCACATCTCTCCTAGTGTGCAGAGCACATCTCCCAGTCATCCATCACATCTCTCATAGTGTACAGAGCACATCTCCCAGTCATCCATCACATCTCTCCTAGTGTGCAGAGCACATCTCCCAGTCACCCATCACATCTCTCCTAGTGTGCAGAGCACATCTCCCAGTCATCCATCACATCTCTCCTAGTGTGCAGAGCACATCTCCCAGTCACACATCACATCTCTCCTAGTGTGCAGAGCACATCTCCCAGTCACCCATCACATCTCTCCTAGTGTGCAGAGCACATCTCCCAGTCATCCATCACATCTCTCCTAGTGTGCAGAGCACATCTCCCAGTCACCCATCACATCTCTCATAGTGTGCAGAGCACATCTCCCAGTCATCCATCACATCTCTCCTAGTGTGCAGAGCACATCTCCCAGTCATCCATCACATCTCTCATAGTGTACAGAGCACATCTCCCAGTCATCCATCACATCTCTCCTAGTGTGCAGAGCACATCCCCCAGTCACCCATCACATCTCTCCTAGTGTGCAGAGCACATCTCTCAGTCATCCATCACATCTCTCCTAGTGTGCAGAGCACATCCCCCAGTCACCCATCACATCTCTCCTAGTGTGCAGAGCACATCTCCCAGTCACCCATCACATCTCTCCTAGTGTGCAGAGCACATCTCCCAGACATCCATCATATCTCTCCTAGTGTGCAGAGCACATCTCCCAGTCACCCATCACATCTCTCCTAGTGTGCAGAGCACATCTCCCAGTCACCCATCACATCTCTCCTAGTGTGCAGAGCACATCTCCCAGTCACCCATCACATCTCTCCTAGTGCGCAGAGCACATCCCCCAGTCATCCATCACATCTCTCCTAGTGTGCAGAGCACATCCCCCAGTCATCCATCACATCTCTCCTAGTATGCAGAGCACATCTCCCAGTCATCCATCACATCTCTCCTAGTGTGCAGAGCACATCTCCCAGTCACCCATCACATCTCTCCTAGTGTGCAGAGCACATCTCCCAGTCATCCATCACATCTCTCCTAGTGTGCAGAGCACATCTCCCAGTCATCTATCACATCTCTACTAGTGTGCAGAGCACATCTCCCAGTCATCCATCACATCTCTCCTAGTGTGCAGAGCACATCTCCCAGTCATCCATCACATCTCTCCTAGTGTGCAGAGCACATCTCCCAGTCACCCATCACATCTCTCCTAGTGTGCAGAGCACATCTCCCAGACATCCATCACATCTCTCCTAGTATGCAGAGCACATCTCCTAGTCATCCATCACATCTCTCCTAGTGTGCAGAGCACATCTCCCAGTCATCCATCACATCTCTCCTAGTGTGCAGAGCACATCTCCCAGTCACCCCATCACATCTCTCCTAGTGTGCAGAGCACATCTCCCAGTCACCCATCACATCTCTCCTAGTGTGCAGAGCACATCTCCCAGTCACCCATCACATCCTCTCCTAGTGTGCAGAGCACATCTCCCAGTCATCCATCACATCTCTCCTAGTGTGCAGAGCACATCTCCCAGTCACCCATCACATCTCTCCTAGTGTGCAGAGCACATCTCCCCAGTCACCCATCACATCTCTCCTAGTGTGCAGAGCACATCTCCCAGTCATCCATCACATCTCTCCTAGTGTGCAGAGCACATCTCCAAGTCATCCATCACATCTCTCCTAGTGTGCAGAGCACATCTCCCAGTCATCCATCACATCTCTCCTAGTGTGCAGAGCACATCTCCCAGTCACCCATCACATCTCTCCTAGTGTGCAGAGCACATCTCCCAGTCACCCATCACATCTCTCCTAGTGTGCAGAGCACATCTCCCAGTCATCCATCACATCTCTCCTAGTGTGCAGAGCACATCTCCCAGTCACCCATCACATCTCTCCTAGTGTGCAGAGCACATCTCCCAGTCACCCATCACATCTCTCCTAGTGTGCAGAGCACATCTCCCAGTCATCCATCACATCTCTCCTAGTGTGCAGAGCACATCTCCCAGTCACCCATCACATCTCTCCTAGTGTGCAGAGCACATCTCCCAGTCATCCATCACATCTCTCCTAGTGTGCAGAGCACATCTCCCAGTCTCCATCACATCTCTCCTAGTGTGCAGAGCACATCTCCCAGT
This sequence comes from Discoglossus pictus, assembly GCA_027410445.1. Taxonomy (NCBI): domain Eukaryota; kingdom Metazoa; phylum Chordata; class Amphibia; order Anura; family Alytidae; genus Discoglossus; species Discoglossus pictus. Next base: position 559,530,854 of record CM050163.1, read on the forward strand.
CAACCATCACATCTCTCCTAGTGTGCAGAGCACATCTCCAGTCACCCATCACATCTCTCCTAGTGTGCAGAGCACATCTCCCAGTCACCCCATCACATCTCTCCTAGTGTGCAGAGCACATCTCCCAGTCACCCCATCACATCTCTCCTAGTGTGCAGAGCAACATCTCCAAGTCATCCCATCACATCTCTCCTAGTGTGCAGAGCACATCTCCCAGTCATCCATCACATCTCTCCTAGTGTGCAGAGCACATCTCCCAGTCACCCATCACATCTCTCCTAGTGTGCAGAGCACATCTCCCAGTCATCCATCACATCTCTCCTAGTGCGCAGAGCACATCTCCCAGTCACCCATCACATCTCTCCTAGTGTGCAGAGCACATCTCCCAGTCACCCATCACATCTCTCCTAGTGTGCAGAGCACATCTCCCAGTCATCCCATCACATCTCTCCTAGTGAGCAGAGCACATCTCCCAGTCATCCATCACATCTCTCCTAGTGTGCAGCAGCACATCTCCCAGTCATCCTATCACATCTCTCCTAGTGCGCAGAGCACATCTCCACAGTCACTCCATCACATCTCTCCTAGTGTGCAGAGCACATCTCCCAGTCACCCATCACATCTCCCCTAGTGTGCAGAGCACATCTCCCAGTCATCCATCACATCTCTCCTAGTGTGCAGAGCACATCTCCCAGTCACCCCATCACATCTCTCCTAGTGTGCAGAGCACATCTCCCAGTCATCCATCACATCTCTCCTAGTGTGCAGAGCACATCTCCCAGTCATCCATCACATCTCTCCTAGTGTGCAGAGCACATCTCCCAGTCATCCATCACATCTCTCCTAGTGTGCAGAGCACATCTCCCAGTCATCCATCACATCTCTCCTAGTGTGCAGAGCACATCTCCCAGTCATCCATCACATCTCTCCTAGTGTGCAGAGCACATCTCCCAGTCATCCATCACATCTCTCCTAGTGTGCAGAGCACATCTCCCAGTCATCCATCACATCTCTCCTAGTGTGCAGAGCACATCTCCCAGTCATCCATCACATCTCTCCTAGTGTGCAGAGCACATCTCCCAGTCATCCATCACATCTCTCCTAGTGTGCAGAGCACATCTCCCAGTCATCCATCACATCTCTCCTAGTGTGCAGAGCACATCTCCCAGTCATCCATCACATCTCTCCTAGTGTGCAGAGCACATCTCCCAGTCATCCATCACATCCCTCCTAGTGTGCAGATCACATCTCCCAGTCATCCATCACATCTCTCCTAGTGTGCAGAGCACATCTCCCAGTCACCCATCACATCTCTCCTAGTGTGCAGAGCACATCTCCCAGTCATCCATCACATCTCTCCTAGTGTGCAGAGCACATCTCCCAGTCATCCATCACATCCCTCTAAGTGTGCTGATCACATCTCCCAGTCACCCATCACATCTCTCCTAGTGTGCAGTGCACATCTCCCAGTCACCCATCACATCTCTCCTAGTGTGCAGAGCACATCTCCCAGTCATCCATCACATCCCTCCTAGTGTGCAGATCACATCTCCCAGTCACCCATCACATCTCTCCTAGTGTGGAGAGCACATCTCCCAATCATCCATCACATCTCTCCTCTCCTAGTGTGCAGAGCACATCTCCCAGTCACCCATCACATCTCTCCTAGTGTGCAGAGCACATCTCCCAGTCATCCATCACATCTCTCCTAGTGTGCAGAGCACATCTCCCCAGTACAACCATCAATCTCTCCTAGTGTGCAGAGCACATCCTCCCAGTCATCATACACATCTCTCCTAGTGTGCAGAGCACATCTCCCTGTCACATCCATCTCATCTCTCCTAGTGTGCAGAGCACCATCTCCCAGTCATCCATCTATCTCTCCTAAGTGTGCAGAGCACATCTCCCGGTCACCCATCACATCTTCCTAGTGTGCAGAGCACATCTCCCAGTCACCCCATCACATCATCTCCTAGTGTGCAGAGCACATCTCCCCAGTCACTATCACATCTCTCCCTAGTGTGCAGAGCACATCTCCCTCGTCATCCATCACATCTCTCCTAGTGTGCAGAGCACATCTCCCTGTCATCCATCACATCTCTCCTAGTGTGCAGAGCCACATCTCCCAGTATCACCCATCACATCTCTCCCTAGTGTGCAGAGCACATCTCCCTGTCATCCATCAATCTCTCCTAGTGTGCAGAGCACATCCTCCAAGTCATCCATCACATCTCTCACCTAGTGTGCAGAGCACATCTCCCCTGTCATCCATCAACTCTCTCCTAGTGTGCAGAGCACATCTCCCAGTCACCCATCACATCTCTCCTTAGTGTGCAGAGACATCTCCCAGTCATCCATCACATCTCTCCTAGTGTGCAGAGCACATCTCACCAGTCATCCATCACATCTCTCCTAGTGTGCAGAGCACATCTCACCTGTCATCCATCACATCTCTCCTAGTGTGCAGAGCACATCTCCCTGTCATCCATCACATCTCCTCCTAGTGTGCAGAGCACATACTCCTGTCATCCCATCACATCCTCTCCTAGTGTGCAGAGCACATCTCAACAGTCATCCATTACATCTCTCCTAGTGTGCAGAGCACATCTCCCAGTCATCCATCACATTCTCTCCTAGTGTGCAGAGCACATCTCCCGGTCACCCATACATCTCTCCCTAGTGTGCAGAGCACATCTCCCAGATCACCCATCACATCTCTCCTAGTGTGCAGAGCAAATCTCCAGACATATATCACATCTCTCCTAGTGTGCAGAGCACATCTCCCTGTCATCCATCACATCTCTCCTAGTGTGCAGAGCACATCTCCCTGTCATCCATCACATCTCTCCTAGTGTGCAGAGCACATCTCCCAGTCATCCATCACATCTCTCCTAGTGTGCAGAGCACATCTCCCTGTCATCCATCACATCTCTCCTAGTGTGCAGAGCACATCTCCAAGTCATCCATCACATCTCTCCTAGTGTGCAGAGCACATCTCCCTGTCATCCATCACATCTCTCCTAGTGTGCAGAGCACATCTCCCAGTCACCATCACATCTCTCCTAGTGTGCAGAGCACATTTCCCAGTCATCCATCACATCTCTCCTAGTGTGCAGAGCACATCTCCCAGTCATCCATCACATCTCTCCTAGTGTGCAGAGCACATCTCCCTGTCATCCATCACATCTCTCCTAGTGTGCAGAGCACATATCCCAGTCATCCATCACATCTCTCCTAGTGTGCAGAGCACATCTCCCTGTCATCCATCACATCTCTCCTAGTGTGCAGAGCACATCTCCAGTCATCCATTACATTCTCTCCTAGTGTGCAGAGCACATCTCCAGTCATCCATCACATCTCTCCTAGTGTGCAGAGCACATCTCCCAGTCATCCATCACATCTCTCCTAGTGTGCAGAGCACATCTCCCAGTCATCCATCACTCTCTCCTAGTGTGCAGAGCACATCTCCCAGTCATCCATCAACTATCTCTAGTGTGCAGAGCACATCTCCCAGTCATCCATCACATCTCTCCTAGTGTGCAGAGCACATCTCCCAGTCATCCATCACATCTCTCCTAGTGTGCAGAGCACATCTCCCAGACATCCATCACATCTCTCCTAGTGTGCAGAGCACATCTCCTAGTCATCCATCACATCTCTCCTAGTGTGCAGAGCACATCTCCCAGTCATCCATCACATCTCTCCTAGTGTGCAGAGCACATCTCCCAGTCATCCATACATCTCTCCTAGTGTGCAGAGCAATCTCCCAGTCATCCATCACATCTCTCCTAGTGTGCAGAGCACATCTCCTAGTCATCCATCACATCTCTCCTAGTGTGCAGAGCACATCTCCAGTCATCCATCACATATCTCCTAGTGTGCAGAGCACATCTCCTAGTCATCCATCACATCTCTCCTAGTGTGCAGAGCACATCTCCAGTCATCCATCACATCTCTCCTAGTGTGCAGAGCACATCTCCCAGTCACCCATCACATCTCTCCTAGTGCGCAGAGCACATCCCCCAGTCATCCATCACATCACTCCTAGTGCGCAGAGCACATCTCCCAGTCACCCATCACATCTCTCCTAGTGCGCAGAGCACATCCCCCAGTCATCCATCACATCACTCCTAGTGCGCAG
>CM050163.1:559535093-559710093 GCA_027410445.1 Discoglossus pictus
CATCACATCTTCCTAGTGTGCAGAGCACATCTCCCAGTCACCCATCACTCTCTCCTAGAGTGCAGAGACAATCTCTCAGTCACCATCACATCTCTCCTAGTGTGCAGGCCATCTCCAGTCATCCATCACATCTCTCCTCTAGTGTGCAGAGCACATCTCCAGACATCCATCACATCTCTCCTAGTGTGCAGAGCACATCTCCCAGTCACCATCAATCTCTCTAGTGTGCAGAGCACATCCCCAGTCACCCATCACATCTCTCCTAGTGTGCAGAGCACATCTCCCAGTCACCATCACATCTCTAATAGTGTGCAGAGAACATCTCCTGTCACCCATCACATCTCTCCTAGTGTGCAGAGCACATCTCCCAGTCACCCATCACATCTCTCCTAGTGTGCAGAGCACATCCCCAGTCACCCATCACATCTCTCCTAGTGTGCAGAGCACATCTCCCAGTCATCCATCACATCTCTCCTAGTGTGCAGAGCACATCTCCCAGTCACAATCACATCTCTCCTAGTGTGCAGAGCACATATCCGCATCATCCAATCTCCATCACATCTCTCCTAGTGTGCAGAGCACATCTCCCAGTCACCAGTGTGCAGAGCACATATCCCAGTCATCCATCACATCTCTCCTAGTGTGCAGAGCACATCTCCCAGTCATCCATCACATCTCTCATAGTGTGCAGAGCACATCTCTCAGTCATCCATCACATCTCTCCTAGTGTGCAGAGCACATCTCCCAGTCATCCATCACATCTCTCCTAGTGTGCAGAGCACATCTCCCAGTCATCCATCACATCTCTCCTAGTGTGCAGAGCACATCTCCTAGTCATCCATCACATCTCTCCTAGTGTGCAGAGCACATCTCCCAGTCATCCATCACATCACTCCTAGTGTGCAGAGCACATCTCCTAGTCATCCATCACATCTCTCCTAGTATGCAGAGCACACCCCCCAGTCACCCATCACATCTCTCCTAGTGTGCAGAGCACATCTCCCAGTCATCCATCACATCTCTCCTAGTGTGCAGAGCACATCTCCCAGTCATTCATCACATCTCTCCTAGTGTGCAGAGCACATCTCCCAGTCATCCATCACATATCTCCTAGTGTGCAGAGCACATCTCCCAGTCATTCATCACATCTCTCCTAGTGTGCAGAGCACATCTCCCAGTCATCCATCACATCTCTCCTAGTGTGCAGAGCACATCTCTCAGTCACCCATCACATCTCTCCTAGTGTGCAGAGCACATCCCCAGTCATCCATCACATCTCTCCTAGTGTGCAGAGCACATCTCCAGTCACAATCACATCTTCCTAGTGTGCAGAGCACATCTCCCAGTCATCCATCTCATCTTCTCCTAGTGTGCAGAGCACATCTCCCAGTCATCATCACATCTTACTCCTAGTGTGCAGAGCACATCTCCCAGTCATCCATCACATCTCTCCTAGTGTGCAGAGCACATCTCCCAGTCATCCATCATATATCTCCTAGTGTGCAGACAACACATCTCCCAGTCATCCATCACATCTCTCCTAGTGTGCAGAGCACATCTCCCAGTCATCCATCACATCTCCTAGTGTGCAGAGCACATCTCCCAGTCACCCATCACATCTCTCCTAGTGTGCAGAGCACATCTCCCAGTCACCCATCACATCTCCTAGTGTGCAGAGCACATCTCCCAGTCATCCATCACATCTCTCCTAGTGTGCAGAGCACTTCTCCTAGTCATCCATCACATCTCTCCTAGTGTGCAGAACATCTCCCAGTCATCCATCACATCTCTCCTAGTGTGCAGAGCACATCTCCAGTCACCCATCACATCTCCTAGTGTGGAGAGCACATCTCCCATCATCCATCACATCTCTCCTAGTGTGCAGAGCACATCTCCTAGTCATGCATCACATCTTCCTAGTGTGCAGAGCACATCTCCCAGTCACCCATCACATCTTCCTAGTGTGCAGAGCACATCTCCCAGTCATCCGTCACATCTCTCCTAGTGTGCAGAGCACATCTCCAGTCATCTCCATCACATCTCTCTAGTGTGCAGAGCACATCTCCCAGTCATCCATAATCTCTATCCTAGTGTGCAGAGCACATCTCCCAGTCATCCATCATCTCTCCTAGTGTGGAGAGCACATCTCCCAGTCATCCATCACATCTCTCCTAGTGTGCAGAGCACATCTCCCAGTCATCCATCACATCTCTCCTAGTGTGCAGAGCACATCTCCCAGTCATCCATCACATCTCTCCTAGTGTGCAGAGCACATCTCCTAGTCATCCATCACATCTCTCCTAGTGTGCAGAGCACATCTCCCAGTCATCCATCACATATTCTCCTAGTGCGCAGAGCACATCTCCAGTCACCCATCACATCTCTCCTAGTGTGCAGAGCACATCTCCCAGTCACCCATCACATCTTTCCTAGTGTGCAGAGCACATCTCCCAGTCATCCATCACATCTCTCCTAGTGTGCAGAGCACATCTCCCAGTCATCCATCACATCTCTCCTAGTGTGCAGAGCACATCTCCCAGTCATCCATCACATCTCTCCTAGTGTGCAGAGCACATCTCCCAGTCACCCATCACATCTCTCCTAGTGTGGAGAGCACATCTCCCAATCATCCATCACATCTCTCCTAGTGTGCAGAGCACATCTCCTAGTCATGCATCACATCTCTCCTAGTGTGCAGAGCACATCTCCCAGTCACCCATCACATCTCTCCTAGTGTGCAGAGCACATCTCCCAGTCATCCGTCACATCTCTCCTAGTGTGCAGAGCACATCTCCAGTCATCCATCACATCTCTCTAGTGTGCAGAGCACATCTCCAGTCATCCATCACATCTCTCCTAGTATGCAGAGCACATCTCCCAGACATCCATCACATCTCTCTAGTGTGCAGAGCACATCTCCCATCTCCATCATCATCTCTCCTAGTGTGGAGAGCACATCTCCAGTCATCCATCACATCTCTCCTAGTGTGCAGAGCACATCTCCCAGTCATCCATCACATCTCTCTAGTGTGCAGAGCACATCTCCCAATCATCCATACATCTCTCCTAGTGTGGAGAGAGCACATCTCCCAGTCATCCATCACATCTCTCCTAGTGTGCAGAGCACATCTCCCAGTCATCCATCACATCTCTCTAGTGTGCAGAGCACATCTCCCAGTCATCCATCACATCTCTCCTAGTGTGCAGAGCACATCTCCTAGTCATCCATCACCATCTCTCCTAGTGTGCAGCATCATCTCCAGTCATCCATCACATCTCTCCTAGTGCGCAGAGCACATTCCAGTCACCATCACATCTCTCCTAGTGTGCAGAGCACATCTCCCAGTCACCCATCACATCTCTCCTAGTGTGCAGAGCACATCTCCCAGTCATCATCACATCTCTCTAGTGTGCAGAGCACATCTCCCAGTCATCCATCACATCTTCCTAGTGTGCAGAGCACATCTCCCAGTCATCATCACATCTTCCTAGTGTGCAGAGCACATCTCCCAGTCATCCATCACATCTCTCCTAGTGTGCAGAGCACATCTCCCAGTCACCCATCACATCTCTCCTAGTGTGCAGAGCACATCTCCAGTCACCCATCACATCTCTCCTAGTGTGCAGAGCACATCTCCAGTCATCCATCACATCTCCTAGTGTGCAGAGCACATCCCAGTCACCCATCACATCTCTCCTAGTGTGCAGAGCACATCTCCCAGTCATCCATCACATCTCTCCTAGTGTGCAGAGAACATCTCCCAGTCACCCATCACATCTCTCCTAGCATGCAGAGCACATCTCCCAGTCACCCATCACATCTCTCCTAGTGTGCAGAGCACATCCCCCAGTCACCCATCACATCTCTCCTAGTGTGCAGAGCACATCTCCCAGTCACCCATCACATCTCTCCTAGTGCAGAGCACATCTCCCAGTCACCCATCACATCTCTCCTAGTGTGCAGAGCACATCTCCAGTCACCCATCACATCTTCCTTAGTGTGCAGAGCACATCTCCCATTCATCCATCACATCTCTCCTAGTGTGCAGAGCACATATCCCAGTCATCCATCACATCTCTCCTAGTGTGCAGAGCACATCTCCCAGTCACCCATCACATCTCTCCTAGTGTGCAGAGCACATCTCCCAGTCACCCATCACATCTCTCCTAGTGTGCAGAGCACACTCCCAGTCACCCATCACATCTCTCCTAGTGTGCAGAGCACATTCCCAGTCATCCATCACATCTCTACTAGTGTGCAGAGCACATCTCCCAGTCACCCATCACATCTCTCCTAGTGTGCAGAGCACATCTCCCAGTCATCCATCACATCTCTCCTAGTGTGCAGAGCACATCTCCCAGTCATCCATCACATCTCTCCTAGTGCGCAGAGCACATCTCCCAGTCATCCATCACATCTCTCCTAGTGTGGAGAGCACATCTCCCAATCATCCATCACATCTCTCCTAGTGTGCAGAGCACAACTCCCAGTCATCCATCACATCTCTCTAGTGTGCACAGCACTCTCCCAGTCATCCATCACATCTCTCCTAGTGTGCAGAGCACATCTCCCAGTCATCCATCACATCTTCCTAGTGTGCAGAGCACATCTCTCCAGTCACCCATCACATCTCTCTAGTATGCAGAGCACATCTCCCAGTCATCCATCACATCTCTCTAGTGTGCAGAGCACATCTCCCAGTCATCCATCACATCTCTCCTAGTGTGCAGAGCACATCTCTCAGTCATCCATCACATCTCTCCTAGTGTGCAGAACACATCTCTCAGTCACCCATCACATCTCCTAGTGTGCAGAGCACATCTCCCAGTCACACATCACATCTCTCCTAGTGTGCAGAGCACATCTCCCAGTCATCCATCACATCTCTCCTAGTGTGCAGAGCACATCTCCCAGTCACCCATCACATCTCTCCTAGTGTGCAGAGCACATATCCCAGTCATCCATCACATCTTCTGTGTGCAGAGCACATCTCCAGTCATCCATCACATCTCTCCTAGTGTGCAGAGCACATCTCCCAGTCACCCATCACATCTCTCCTAGTGTGCAGAGCACATCTTCCAGTCATCCATCACTCTTCCTAGTGTGGAGAGCACATCTCCCAATCATCCATCACATCTCTCCTAGTGTGCAGAGCACATCTCCCAGTCACCCATCACATCTCTCCTAGTGTGCAGAGCACATCTCCCAGTCATCCGTCTCATCTCTCCTAGTGTGCAGAGCACATCTCCCAGTCATCCATCACATCTCTCCTAGTGTGCAGAGCACATCTCCCAGTCATCCATCACATCTCTCCTAGTGTGCAGAGCACATCTCCCAATCATCCATCACATCTCTCCTAGTGTGCAGAGCACATCTCCCAGACATCCATCACATCTCTCCTAGTGTGCAGAGCACATCTCCCAGTCACCCATCACATCTCTCCTAGTGTGCAGAGCACATCTCCCAGTCATCCATCACATCTCTCTAGTGTGCTAGTAGCACATCATCCCAGTCATCCATCACATCTCTCCTAGTGCGCAGAGCACATCTCCCAGTCACCCATCACATCTCTCCTAGTGTGCAGAGCACATCTCACAGTCACCCATCACATCTCTCCTAGTGTGCAGAGCACATCTCCCAGTCATCCATCACATCTCTCCTAGTGTGCAGAGCACATCTCCCAGTCATCCATCACATCTCTCCTAGTGTGCAGAGCACATCTCCCAGTCACCCATCACATCTCTCCTAGTGTGCAGAGCACATCTCCCAGTCACCCATCACATCTTCCTAGTGTGCAGAGCACATCCCCAGTCCACCCATCACATCTCTCCTAGTGTGCAGAGCACATCTCCCAGTCATCCATCACATCTCTCCTAGTGTGCAGAGCACATATCCCAGTCACCCATCAATCTCTCCTAGTGTGCAGAGCACATCTCCCAGTCACCCATCACATCTCTCCTAGTGTGCAGAGCACATCTCCCAGTCACCCATCACATCTCTCCTAGTGTGCAGAGCACATATCCCAGTCATCCATCACATCTCTCCTAGTGTGCAGAGCACATCTCCCAGTCACCCATCACATCTCTCCTAGTGTGCAGAGCACATCTCCCAGTCACCCATCACATCTCTCCAGTGTGCAGAGCACATCTCCCAGTCACCATCACTCTCTCTAGTGTGCAGAGCACATCTCCCAGTCATCCATCACATCTCTCCTAGTGCGCAGAGCACATCTCCCAGTCATCCATCACATCTCTCCTAGTGCGCAGAGCACATCTCCCAGTCATCCATCACATCTCTCCTAGTGTGCAGAGCACATCTCCCAATCATCCATCACATCTCTCCTAGTGTGCAGAGCACATCTCCCAGTCATCCATCACATCTCTCCTAGTGTGCAGAGCACATCTCCCAGTCATCCATCACATCTCTCCTAGTGTGCAGAGCACATCTCTCAGTCACCCATCACATCTCTCCTAGTGTACAGAGCACATCTCCCAGTCACCCATCACATCTCTCCTAGTGTGCAGAGCACATCTCCCAGACACCCATCACATCTCTCCTAGTGTGCAGAGCACATCTCCCAGTCACCCATCACATCTCTCCTAGTGCGCAGAGCACATCTCCAGTCACCCATCACATCTCTCCTAGTGTGCAGAGCACATCTCCCAGTCATCCATCACATCTCTCCTAGTGTGCAGAGCACATCTCCTAGTCATCCATCACATCTCTCCTAGTGTGCAGAGCACATCTCCCAGTCACCCATCACATCTCTCCTAGTGTGCAGAGCACATCCCCCAGTCACCCATCACATCTCTCCTAGTGTGCAGAGCACATCTCCCAGTCATCCATCACATCTCTCTCTAGTGTGCAGAGCACATCTCCCAGTCATCCATCACATCTCTCCTAGTGTGCAGAGCACATCCCCCAGACATCCATCACATCTCTCCTAGTGTGCAGAGCACATCTCCCAGTCACACATCACATCTCTCCTAGTGTGCAGAGCACATCTCCCAGTCATCCATCACATCTCTCCAAGTGTGCAGAGCACATCTCCCAGTCCCATCACATCTCTCCTAGTGTGCAGAGCACATCTCCCAGTCACCCATCACATCTCTCCTAGTTTGCAGAGCACATATCCCAGTCATCCATCACATCTCTCCTAGTGTGCAGAGCACATCTCCCAGTCATCCATCACATCTCTCATAGTGTGCAGAGCTCATCTCCCAGTCATCCATCACATCTCTCCTAGTGCACAGAGCACATCTCTCAGTCATCCATCACATCTCTCCTAGTGTGCAGAGCACATCTCCCAGTCACCCATCACATCTCTCCTAGTGTGCAGAGCACATCTCCCAGTCACCCATCACATCTCTCCTAGTGTGCAGAGCACATCTCCCAGTCATCCATCACATCTCTCCTAGTGTGCAGAGCACATCTCCTAGTCATCCATCACATCTCTCCTAGTGTGCAGAGCACATCTCCCAGTCATCCATCACATCTCTCCTAGTGTGCAGAGCACATCTCTCAGTCACCCATCACATCTCTCCTAGTGTGCAGAGCACATCCCCAGTCATCCATCACATCTCTCCTAGTGTGCAGAGCACATCTCCCAGTCATCCATCACATCTCTCCTAGTGTGCAGAGCACATCTCCCAGTCATCCATCACATCTCTCCTAGTGTGCAGAGCACATCTCCCAGTCATCCATCATATCTCTCCTAGTGTGCAGAACACATCTCCCAGTCATCCATCACATCTCTCCTAGTGTGCAGAGCACATCTCCCAGTCATCCATCACATCTCTCCTAGTGTGCAGAGCACATCTCCCAGTCACCCATCACATCTCTCCTAGTGTGCAGAGCACATCTCCCAGTCATCCATCACATCTCCCAGTCATCCATCACATCTCTCCTAGTGTGCAGAGCACTTCTCCTAGTCATCCATCACATCTCTCCTAGTGTGCAGAACACATCTACCAGTCATCCATCACATCTCTCCTAGTGTGCAGAGCACATCTCCCAGTCATCCATCACATCTCTCCTAGTGTGCAGAGCACATCCCAGTCATCCATCACATCTCTCCTAGTGTGCAGAGCACATCTCCCAGTCACCCATCACATCTCTCCTAGTGTGCAGAGCACATCTCCCAGTCACCCATCACATCTCTCCTAGTGTGCAGAGCACATCTCCAGTCATCCATCACATCCCTCCTAGTGTGCAGATCACATCTCCCAGTCATCCATCACATCTCTCCTAGTGTGCAGAGCACATCTCCCAGTCACCCATCACATCTCTCCTAGTGCGCAGAGCACATCTCCCAGTCACCCATCACATCTCTCTCCTAGTGTGCAGAGCACATCTCCCAGTCATCCATCACATCCCTCCTAGTGTGCAGATCACATCTCCCAGTCACCCATCACATCTCTCCTAGTGTGCAGAGCACATCTCCCAGTCACCCATCACATCTCTCCTAGTGTGCAGAGCACATCTCCCAGTCATCCATCACATCTCTCCTAGTGTGCAGAGCACGTCTCCCAGTCACCATCACATCTCTAGTGTGCAGAGCACATCTCCCAGTCATCCATCACATCTCTCCTAGTGTGCAGAGCACATCTCCCTGTCATCCATCACATCTCTCCTAGTGTGCAGAGCACATCTCCCTGTCATCCATCACATCTCTCCTAGTGTGCAGAGCACATCTCCCGGTCACCCATCACATCTCTCCTAGTGTGCAGAGCACATCTCCCAGTCACCCATCACATCTCTCCTAGTGTGCAGAGCACATCTCCCAGTCATCCATCACATCTCCTAGTGTGCAGAGCACATCTCCCTGTCATCCATCACATCTCTCCTAGTGTGCAGAGCACATCTCCCAGTCATCCATCACATCTCCTAGTGTGCAGAGCACATCTCCCAGTCATCCATCACATCTCTCCTAGTGTGCAGAGCACATCTCCCGGTCCCATCACATCTCTCCTAGTGTGCAGAGCACATCTCCCAGTCACCCATCACATCTCTCCTAGTGTGCAGAGCACATCTCCCAGTCATCCATCACATCTCTCCTAGTGTGCAGAGCACATCTCCCAGTCACCCATCACATCTCTCCTAGTGTGCAGAGCACATCTCCCTGTCATCCATCACATCTCTCCTAGTGTGCAGAGCACATCTCCCTGTCATCCATCACATCTCTCCTAGTGTGCAGAGCACATCTCCCAGTCACCCATCACATCTCTCCTAGTGTGCAGAGCACATCTCCTGTCATCCATCACATCTCTCCTAGTGTGCAGAGCACATCTCCAGTCATCCATCACATCTCTCCTAGTGTGCAGAGCACATCTCCCTGTCATCCATCACATCTCTCCTAGTGTGCAGAGCACATCTCCCAGTCATCCATCACATCTCTCCTAGTGTGCAGAGCACATCTCCCAGTCATCCATCACATCTCTCCTAGTGTGCAGAGCACATCTCCCTGTCATCCATCACATCTCTCCTAGTGTGCAGAGCACATCTCCCTGTCATCCATCACATCTCTCTAGTGTGCAGAGCACATCTCCCAGTCACCCATCACATCTCTCCTAGTGTGCAGAGCACATCTCCTAGTCATCCATCACATCTCTCCTAGTGTGCAGAGCACATCTCCCTGTCATCCATCACATCTCTCCTAGTGTGCAGAGCACATCTCCCTGTCATCCATCACATCTCTCCAAGTGTGCAGAGCACATCTCCCAGTCACCCATCACATCTCTCCTAGTGTGCAGAGCACATCTCCCAGTCACCCATCACATCTCTCCTAGTGTGCAGAGCACATCTCCCAGTCACCCATCACATCTCTCCTAGTGTGCAGAGCACATCTCCCAGTCATCCATCACATCTCTCCTAGTGTGCAGAGCACATCTCCTAGTCATATATCACATCTCTCCTAGTGTGCAGAGCACATCTCCCAGTCATCCATCACATCTCTCCTAGTGTGCAGAGCACATCTCTCAGTCACCCATCACATCTCTCCTAGTGTGCAGAGCACATCCCCCAGTCATCCATCACATCTCTCCTAGTGTGCAGAGCACATCTCCCAGTCATCCATCACATCTCTCCTAGTGTGCAGAGCACATCTCCCAGTCATCCATCACATCTCTCCTAGTCTGCAGAACACATCTCCCAGTCATCCATCACATCTCTCCTAGTGTGCAGAGCACATCTCCCAGTCATCCATCACATCTCTCCTAGTGTGCAGAGCACATCTCCCAGTCACCCATCACATCTCTCCTAGTGTGCAGAGCACATCCCAGTCACCCATCACATCTCTCCTAGTGTGCAGAGCACATCTCCCAGTCATCCATCACATCTCTCCTAGTGTGCAGAGCACTTCTCCTAGTCATCCATCACATCTCTCCTAGTGTGCAGAACACATCTACCAGTCATCCATCACATCTCTCCTAGTGTGCAGAGCACATCTCCCAGTCATCCATCACATCTCTCCTAGTGTGCAGAGCACATTTCCCAGTCATCCATCACATCTCTCCTAGTGTGCAGAGCACATCTCCCAGTCACTACCATCACATCTCTCCTAGTGTGCAGAGCACATCTCCCAGCACCCATCACATCTCTCCTAGTGTGCAGGGCACATCTCCCAGTCATCCATCACATCCTCCTAGTGTGCAGATCACATCTCCCAGTCATCCATCACATCTCTCCTAGTGTGCAGAGCACATCTCCCAGTCACCCATCACATCTCTCCTAGTGTGCAGAGCACATCTCCCAGTCACCCATCATCATCTCTCCTAGTGTGCAGAAGCACATCTCCCAGTCATCCATCACATCCTCCCTAGTGTTGCAGATCACATCTCCAGTCACCATCACATCTCTCCTAGTGTGCAGAGCACATCTCCCAGTCACCCATCACATCTCTCCTAGTGTGCAGAGCACATCTCCAGTCACCCATCACATCTCTCCTAGTGTGCAGATGCACGTCTCCCAGTCATCCATCACATCTCTCCTAGTGTGCAGAGCCACTTCTCCCTGTCATCCATCACATCTCTCCTAGTGTGCAGAGCACATCTCCCTGTCATCCATCACATCTCTCCTAGTGTGCAGAGCACATCTCCCGGTCACCCATCACATCTCTCCTAGTGTGCAGAGCACATCTCCCAGTCACCATCACATCTCTCCTAGTGTGCAGAGCACATCTCCCAGTCATCCATCACATCTCTCCTAGTGTGCAGAGCACATCTCCCAGTCACCCATCACATCTCTCCTAGTGTGCAGAGCACATCTCCCAGTCATCCATCACATCTCTCCTAGTGTACAGAGCACATCTCCTAGTCACCCATAACATCTCTCCTAGTGTGCAGAGCACATCTCCCAGACATCCATCACATCTCTCCTAGTGTGCAGAGCACATCTCTCAGTCATCCATCAAATCTCTCCTAGTGTGCAGAGCACATCTCCCGGTCACCCATCACATCTCTCCTAGTGTACAGAGCACATCTCCCAGTCATCCATCACATCTCTCCTAGTGTACAGAGCACATCTCCCAGTCACCCATCACATCTCTCCTAGTGTGCAGAGCACATCTCCCGGTCAACCATCACATCTCTCCTAGTGTGCAGAGCACATCTCTCAGTCATCCATCACATCTTTCCTAGTGAGCAGAGCACATCTCCCAGTCATCCATCACATCTCTCCTAGTGTGCAGAGCACATCTCCCAGTCACCCATCACATCTCTCCTAGTGTGCAGAGCACATCTCCCAGTCATCCATCACATCTCTCCTAGTGTGCAGAGCACATCTCCCAGTCATCCATCACATCTCTCCTAGTGTGCAGAGCACATCTCCCAGTCATCCATCACATCTCTCCTAGTGTGCAGAGCACATCTCCAAGTCATCCATCACATCTCTCCTAGTGTGCAGAGCACATCTCCTCATCATCATCACATCTCTCCTAGTGTGCAGAGCACATCTCCCAGTCATCCATCACATCTCTCCTAGTGCTGCAGAGCACATCTCCCAGACATCCATCACATCTCTCCTAGTGTGCAGAGCACATCTCCTAGTCATCCATCACATCTCTCCTAGTGTGCAGAGCACATCTCCCAGTCATCCATCACATCTCTCCTAGTGTGCAGAGCACATCTCCCAGTCATCCATCACATCTCTCCTAGTGTGCAGAGCACATCACCCAGTCATCCATCACATCTCTCCTAGTGTGCAGAGCACATCTCCTAGTCATCCATCACATCTCTCCTAGTGTGCAGAGCACATCTCCCAGTCATCCATCACATATCTCCTAGTGTGCAGAGCACATCTCCTAGTCATCCATCACATCTCTCCTAGTGTGCAGAGCACATCTCCAGTCATCCATCACATCTCTCCTAGTGTGCAGAGCACATCTCCCAGTCACCCATCACATCTCTCCTAGTGCGCAGAGCACATCCCCCAGTCATCCATCACATCACTCCTAGTGCGCAGAGCACATCTCCAGTCACCCATCACATCTCTCCTAGTGCGCAGAGCACATCCCCCAGTCATCCATCACATCACTCCTAGTGCGCAGAGCACATCTCCCAGTCACTCCATTCACATCTCTCCTAGTGCGCAAGAGCACCATCCCCCAGTCATCCATGTCACATCACTCCTAGTGCGCAGAGCACATCTCCCAGTCACCCATCACATCTCTCCTAGTGCGCAGAGCACATCCCCCAGTCATCCATCACATCACTCCTAGTGCGCAGAGCACATCTCCCAGTCACCCATCACATCTCTCCTAGTGCGCAGAGCACATCTCCCAGTCACCCATCACATCACTCCTAGTGCGCAGAGCACATCTCCCAGTCACCCATCACATCTCTCCTAGTGTGCAGAGCACATCTCCCAGTCATCCATCACATCACTCCTAGTGCGCAGAGCACATCTCCCAGTCATCCATCACATCTCTCCTAGTGTGCAGAGCACATCTCCCAGTCATCCATCACATCTCTCCTAGTGTGCAGAGCACATCTCCCAGTCACCCAATCACATCTCTCCTAGTGTAGCAGAGCACATTCTCCCAGTCACCCATCACATCTCTCCTAGTGTGCAGAGCACATCTCCCAGTCACCCATCACCATCTCTCCTAGTGTGCAGAGCACATCTCCCCAATCACCCCATCACATCTCTCCTAGTGTGCAGAGCACATCTCCCAGTCACCCATCACATCTCTCCTAGTGTGCAGAGCACATCTCCCAGTCATCCATCACATCTCTCCTAGTGTGCAGAGCACATCTCCCAGTCATCCATCATATCTCTCCTAGTGTGCAGAGCACATCTCCCAGTCATCCATCACATCTCTCCTAGTGTGCAGTGCACATCTCCCAGTCACCCATCACATCTCTCCTAGTGTGCAGAGCACATCTCCCAGTCATCCATCATATCTCTCCTAGTGTGCAGAGCACATCTCCCAGTCATCCATCACATCTCTCCTAGTGTGCAGAGCACATCTCCCAGTCATCCATCACATCTCTCCTAGTGCGCAGAGCACATCCCCCAGTCATCCATCACATCACTCCTAGTGCGCAGAGCACATCTCCCAGTCACCCATCACATCTCTCCTAGTGCGCAGAGCACATCCCCAAGTCATCCATCACATCTCTCCTAGTGTGCAGAGCACATCCCCCAGTCACCCATCACATCTCTCCTAGTGTGCAGAGCACATCCCCCAGTCATCCATCACATCTCTCCTAGTGTGCAGAGCACATCTCCCAGTCATCCATCACATCTCTCCTAGTGTGCAGAGCACATCCCCCAGTCTCCCATCACATCTCTCCTAGTGTGCAGAGCACATCTCCCAGACATCCATCACATCTTCTCCCTAGTGTGCAGAGCACATCTCCCAGGACATCCATCACATCTCTCCTAGTGTGCAGGAGCACATCTCCAGTTCACCCCATCACATCTCTCCTAGTATGCAGAGCACATCCCCAGTCATCCATCAATCTCTCCTAGCGTGCAGAGCACATCTCCCAGTCACCCATCACATCTCTCCTAGTGTGCAGAGCACATCTCCCAGTCATCCATCACATCTCTCCTAGTGTGCAGAGCACATCTCCCGGGTATCCATCTTATTTTAAAATGTTTTTTCCAAAACTATGCCTTTTAAAGATGCACGAAAACAATGAAAAAGTATTAATTTAAACATCCCAAAAATGTTAAAAAAATGTTTAATTGCTGATTGAAATGTATGTATATTATCCAGACAGCTCTACACATGTTCGTGCATCTTGTATTTTGGACAAGGATAAATTAGGTTGTTTGACATCATACAAGGCATGTATGTGAGTTACAGGCTGAAAAGCTCTGCTACATCAGGAGGACTGAAGGAGTTAATTAGTCTGGGTTTAAGACTTCTCCTGGGGTTGGAAAGGGACTGTTTATGGACTGATTGAGCGCAGTTTGTCTGGTCTGGAGAAAGTGAGACAGCAGCCTGCAGCTTGTGACCATTTGGAGCAGAGTGGAGACCTGAAATCTAATGTAATACAGTCCTAGTGATTTTACAAACTTTTGGACTGTTTGTTTGCTCCACCTAGGTTTAGCTGGATGAGTGCTGGTTAGTGAGGAAACTGTATATAAGTTAAGGTAGTGCTTATTATTAGGCCAAATATTTTTTTTTTTTTTTTTTTATTTGCTATTTTGTATCACTGGCTAAACTGTAGTAAAATTGTAAAAATATCTACATCCTCTTGTATTGTGTCCTCCATCAAAACAACAGCACAAACCCACAGGAGTCTGGGAACCCTTCACGGTTGTTTTTAGTTTTATGAAATATAGTTACAGAGACCTCCTTTTCCTACTATGTAATTTTGATGAAGAATACTCTGATATTAACATTTGGATTTAATAACTATAACACTGTTCTATTCCCTCTGGCCACTAGGCTGCTCATTCAACCACTGTTTTAGTCTCCACACCCTCCCCCAGATTGTAGAAAAAGCCCCTACTTCCAAATACGTGTATGATACAGGAATTGTTCACAAATAAAAACAAACAAAACCTAAAATTTAGAATTTTATGTTTTTTTCACATTTATACGATACAATATCTGCACGTTCCCAACTGGATCATAATGACACAAATGATATGATGATAAATGGTATCTACTGGTACAGTTCAAAGGAGTTCTGTAGTTACACAAAAAGACCCATGCTTATTAAGTATGTGCCAAAATAACAATATAATCAGCTGTAAAAGCCATGAGCATAAAACAACTGTTTATGGCAATAGGAATCCATTTTATGTTTGTTACATGACATCCAGAGAGCTGGACGATGGTTATTATTCTTTGTGTCAGTGGCCATCTATCATGGAAGCATTAATGGCTCAGGTTAATTAAACTCAGGTTGTTCTTATATGAAATATGTTTTTATCTCTTTTTATCCATTTTTTTTTTATTATTTATTTAAAATGGCCCATAGGCCATTGTCCTATTTGGGATAACAAGTTAAATTCCTCCCTGACCCCAAAAAACAATCCCTCCAGACACATGATTAGAAACCTTGGACTACACTGGCCTCTTTTTAATGGCAATAATTCACAGGGGGATCATGGAGGTTTGTGCTGTTTTAGATAACCATATAATGAGAACTTGTGCCCCCAACAACTCTGGCCACACACCCCTAGCCACACTCTAAAGGTAAACAAAAACTCTCGTGTTTGCCCCATTTCCTGTTATTGTCTCAGGATCTGTCCATAAAGATAGTACAAAAAAACGAAGTCAGCGACGCTCATCAGAGAACGAACCAACCTTAATGGGTTAGTTCTATGGCCATGATACGCCACTCTGAGAGCAACCTCTTTTAGCCACTTGTGACCTTCACAGGGAGAAATATCCTGTAGTATATCAGTCTGGTCCCACTCAGAACAGTGACCCAGCCCCGAAATACCAGGAAATTCTATCCTGAACAGGAGAAACAGATAACCCCAGACTCATTCAGGGTAGAATTGCCTGGTATTTTGAGTGGCTTATCATGGCCATAGAACTAACCTATTAAGGTTGGTTCGTTCTCTGATGAGCCCTCTGACTTAGTTTTTTGGTTTATGAAAATTATCCTTAGGGTTTAGTCTCCCTAAGGGTAATAGTGGACTCCAGAAGTGGGCCCCTTGCTCACTGTGCCTTAAGGTGTTCAGCTGCACCTCACTGATGAGGCCCATAAAGGCCGAAACGCGTCTGGGTTTGCTGTTTCTCCTGTTCAGGGTAGAATTGCCTGGTATTTCGGGGCTGGGTCCCACTCTTTTGAGTGGGACCAGACTGATATACTACAGGATATTTCTCCATGTGAAGGGCACAAGTGAGCTAAAAGAGGTTGCCCAATTAACCTATTAAGGTTGGTTCGTTCTCTGATGAGCACCACTGACTTAGTTTTTTTGCATAAAGATAGTACCCCATAACTGTAAGTTATCCAATCCATAGTGAACACCTCCGCTAGACTCAGTGTCTGCAGCTCCTCTCTGTCAGTCTTTCCATCGGCTTCTCTTAGCCTCCAGAATACAATTTAAAATCATCTCATCTCAAAATATTCCCCCAAGCGCCCTCTTCACTCCGCTATTGACGTTCTACTTTCCTCCTCTTTTATCACCTCTTCACACTCTTCACCTTCAGGACTTCTCTTGTGCGGCCCCTACTCTACGTGAACGTCTTGCCTCACTCTACTAGACTATTCTCCTGCCTTAAAACCTCACTAAAATGCATCTATATAAAGAAGCTCATCACCTTCCACCCTAATCTACACAACTCTACAGTATAATATCACTCACACCCACAATCTACAGTGTAACTCAGACACCTCCACTTGCTTGAGCCTACTGCCTTATACACCGCCATCTTTTATCTATCTCACCCAAACCCTTTACATTGTACGTTTGTGAGTTTTCTATCTTGTCTCGGTGCTTTACATAAAGCACCTTCAATCTTTTGCAAGGTATTAATATTATTATTTGCCTTGTACTTAAAGCCCTACGGGATATGTTGGTGCGTCACCTAGTACAGTACTTGGGTGCCGATGTCCAGCAGAAATCTGATATTTGGTTTTTGCCAATTAAATTTCCACATTTTGGAGCAAACTCCAAATATCTGATGTCCCGAACACATTGAAAAGCAGAAACCCCACTTATTGTATGGAAGTCACTTTTAGTGATGTCGCGAACATAAAATTTTCGGTTCGCGAGCTGCGAACGCGAACCGCCGCAAATGTTCGTGAACCGGCGAACCCGGCGAACCGCCATAGGCTTCAATGGGCAGGCGGATTTTAAAACCCACAGGAACTCTTTCTGGCCACAATAGTGATGGGAAAGTTGTTTCAACGGGACTAACACCTGGACTGTGGCATGCCGGAGGGGGATCCATGGGCAAAACTCCACGGAAAATTACATAGTTGATGCAGAGTCTGGTTTTCAAGCCATAAAGGGCATAAATTACCTAAACATCCTAAATGTTTCGGAATTAACGTGCTTTAAAACATCAGGCTTATGATGTTGTATCGATCAGGTAGTGTAAGGGTTACACCCGCTTCACAGTAACAGACCAAACTCCCCGTTTAACGCACCGTAAACAACCGCAAAAACAGTCCATTTGCACAAGGTGGATACCAAGCTAGCCATGTCCCGTTCCTTGTCCTCACTGATGTCATTGAAGGTCTCTTCCTCCACCCAGCCACCAAGGGTCCCCGAAAGGTGACAACAAGCCCCCTGGGGCCGCCTGCTATGTTTGGTCTTCTCACCATCCTCAACAGCGACCTTCCTCCTCTGACTCCTCTTCTTCAGACTCCTCTCACTGCATTGCCTCTCTCTGCATTATTATATGGTGTGTTAAGTAGTACTACTCTTATCAGTTTAATACCTGTTAAAGCACTATAACGGAACCTATCACTGTTTTACCCTGTTTTATGGTTATTTAATTCTTGGTTAAAATATGATCACATTGCTCTACTGTATGTATGTTGGTTTATGTTCTACAGAATATATTGGCTCAGAATATTACAGCTACTAGGTGTAACGGATCTCCTGGCACCCCGACCGGGTACCTCCGTTGATAGACGCGTCCTAGTTTGCGCCGAGGCCTACAAGCACTGCACAGGACACCTCAACAACCACAGACTCCACAACCGCCGTTGTTTAGCTGGAGCCGCGCCGTCTTCCTTCCACCCTGTATGAATCTCCTGCATCCAGGAACGTGTGGGGAAGACCTCTCCTCCAAGAAGGACACATCAGGAAACAAGCGTTTCAGTAGTTACTAGCTCAAGGGAGTATGCAAAGCATAGCAATCCCCCAGTATGATAGAAGCCATCCCCTCCAATAACGAGACCAAGGCTACGTTTTGAAGGGTCAAGTAGAACTATTCTTTAATGACAGGGGTTCTCCTTTTATGCAATGGTGCCCCTCTGAAGGGCTACACCCACATAATTATCACAGCCCAATTAGATACATGGTTCAACCCCCACGTCTCACTCCCCTCAGATAACAGGTAACACAATTAAAAACAGACACAATTTTAACCACATTCTGGATGTACCCCAAAAACAGGGGGTACACCTTTAAGTCCAAGCACCGTTCAATATCTCTACACCCAGGGGAACAACATATTAAAAAATGGCATGAATCAGACCAGGGGTTCAAAAGTTAGTAAAGTATGTTTTTCACATAACACACAGACATGTCACATATCCCCCCACACAATACACATATAGGACAATAGGTGTGGTCACCCCTCCCTGAGGCAAACTTGATAATAATCAGACAAATGATAAATCAGCCTTCTTGTTCTTATCTGAGAATGAAAACAGTTTATACAATCGACTTTTCTTATCTGTAACAGGATTATCTATTAGCCTAGTCGCTTTGATATTCTGAGCCAATATATTCTGTAGAACATAAAAACAACATATCTACAGTACAGCAATGTGATCATATTTTAACCAAGAATTAAATAATCATAAAACAGGGTATAAACAGTGATGGGTTCCGTTACAGCTGGGATCTGAGCGCATAAAACTACCGAATAGCGCTCAGATCCTCTTCACACAGTTCAATTGCCATGTAGCTAAAGGTCTTTCCCATAGTCTTTCATTATATGAATGGGCTCCATGGCATAGCTATCTGGGGTATCATGGTTCACACAGGGCAGTACCGAATGACCCCCCCTGTATGTAAAAGGGCCAGACATGAGTGGACATACACTCTGGTATGGCCGAATACTGTGTTTGAAGGGCAATATGTCCCAGGGCCATAGTCGCAGGGCAGGAGGCTGGCAAACAGTCCTCTCCAAGACAAAGTGGCGAAGGGCACTTCGTCACACTAGGCTAATAGATAATCCTATTACAGAGACTCCTCATAAGATAAGAAAGTCTATTGTATAAAGTGTTTTCATTGTGAGACATCAGAACAAAGGGAAGGATGATCTAATCAAGGTCTGATTGTATCAAAGTTGGGCAGGTAGCCTCAGGGAGGTGTCGACCCATCCTATTGTCCCTCTATTGGTATTGTGTGGTCAACTATGGGGGATTGTTTATTGCCCTGTGGGAAGAGAGTGTATAAATATTTCTGCACAACAAAATAAAGACAGTATTCATTGACTCCCACAATTGTTGTCGTCCAATATGGAGGTCAGGAATGGTGAGACTATAGTGCTTTCTTGGGATATTTTACCGTATACCAGCGGAGATATTGGATTCGTGTTCCAACTCCGTTACATTTTGGTGGCAAGTCGGCGAATTTGTTCCCACGGTCAGAAGGGACAGTACAGGAGAACAACAATTCCGTGGAGTAACATATGAGGGCAACGCTAGTATCAGTACACACACCTCTTTTGCCCACCATATTATGAATGATTGTTGTGGTGAACTTGTGTAAAATCCAGCTTTGACTTTGCTTTAAAGCTGTGTAATACAGCATGCATAAGCTTAAAGGAAGCCATGCTAGTTTTCGGACAGCGTTCCATGATGATGAGGAGGAGGCGGCCGCGGACTACAGGGATGCAGAGAGAAAGGAACTCATGAGAGAAGAGACCGGGCAGCTGGTTACCAGTACCTCTTATGGACAGCACACAGGCACTGAGTTTGAAGAGAACTCCAACGCAGACTGGCCTTTTTCCCAGGTACGCTTCCCATGAGAACCTTGGAATGGTTAATGACAGATGTCCACAAATACATAATGGAAAAGCAGCGGGCACGGGAGCGGTCCATCTTGGGAGCTGCTAACCCACCTCCCACCATTAACCCCCCCCCAGCACTGCGTCCGGTCGGTGGGAACTACCAAACCCCTCCACGGTACATCAGGTTCACATGTGTAACCAGCAGGGCCACATGCAGAGAGACTGTCCCAGAAACAGAAACCGCTCCACGTGAAATACTCCAACTAATTCCCCTCCCCAGCGACAGGGTGTACCCCAGGGAGCAGAAGGTACCGTCCTTCCTCCCCAGCGACAGTGTGTACCCCAGGGAGCAGAAGGTGTCATCCTTCCTCCCCAGCGACAGTGTATACCCCAGCGAGCTGAAGGTGTCGTCCTTCCCCCCCAGCGGCAGTGTGTACCCCAGGGAGCAGAAGGTGCCGTCCTTCCTCCCCAGCGACAGGGTGTACCCCAGGGAGCAGAAGGTACCGTCCTTCCTCCCCAGCGACAGTGTGTACCCCAGGGAGCAGAAGGTGTCGTCCTTCCTCCCCAGCGACAGTGTGTACCCCAGCGAGCTGAAGGTGTCGTCCTTCCTCCCCAGCGACAGTGTGTACCCCAGGGAGCAGAAGGTGCCAACAGAGGAAATGTTAACCCCCACTGACCCCCACCTTTCCCTGGCTACTGAGCCGGAATATGTCCCAAGTACCCCAGCAGAAGAGCTGACAGCGGGGCAGAGTGCAGTCGGCCTCAGCCCTCCCTTTGTCCCTTGTACAGAGCAGAATGTCCTGCAGGTTATACCTGCAGAAGAGCTGGCATCAGGACAGAGTGCCGCTGGCCTCTGCCCCTCAAGTCCCCTCAACATGTTGCCCCATCACCACAGCCAAAATATCCAGGTGCCTGGTTAGACTTCCCCCCCAAAGGGGAAGGGAGAGGGGTAAAGAAGTGCCTTTTGCCCACTTTGTCCTTGGAAGAGGACTTATTGCCAAGCCTTCTGCCCTGCTACTTGGCACCTGGGGACATATTGCCCCTTTATAACCAGTATACAGCCATACCAGAGTGTATTCACTCATTCTGGCACCTTTAAATACAGGGGGGTAAATTCGGTACTTGCCTGTGGGAACGGTGATACCCAGATAGCTATGCCATGGAGCCCATTCATATTAATGAAAGGACTATGGGAAAGACTTTAGCTACATGGCAATATGAAAACTGTGTGAAGAGGATCTGAGCGCTATTCGGTAGTTTCTTGTGCCGCTCAGATCCCAGCTATCTGGGGATATGTAAAAAGTGAGCTAAAATGTTGAATTGCAGTAATGCTGATGGGTTGTCAAACTAGAGAATTGACCAACAAATACTTTTGTCCGGACATTCCCCTAGGCCGATCCGTTGGATTAGACCGTGTATGCCGGCTTTATGGTCACGGGGGAGGTGTGTAACGGAACCCATCACTGTTTTACCCTGTTTTATGGTTATTTAATTCTTGGTTAAAATATCATCACATTTCTATACTGTATGTATGTTGGTTTATGTTCTACAGAATATATTGGCTCAGAATATTACAGCTACTAGGCTAATAGATAATCCTATTACAGAGACTCCTCATAAGATGAGAAAGTCTATTGTATAAAGTGTTTTCATTGTGAGACATCAGAACAAAGGGAAAGATGATCTAATCAAGGTCTGATTGTATCAAAGTTGGGCAGGTAGCCTCAGGAGGTGTGACCCACCTATTGTCCCTCTATGTGTATTGTGTGGTCAACTATGGGGGATGTGTATTGCATGTGGGAAGAGATGTGTATAAATATTTCTGCACAACAAAATAAAGACAGTATTCATTTGACTCCCAAATTGTGAGTCGTCCAATATGGGAGGTCTGGAATGGTGAGACTGTAGTGCTTCTTGGATATTTTACCGTATACAGCGGAGATATTGGATTCGTGTTCCAACTCCGTTACAAGCACCTATCAGGGGCGTGTATAAGGCCTGGATTTTTAGAACCAGGAGATGGAAAAAGATGCTTTGTTGGTCGTATCACTTCAATTTTGGGGCACGGCACGTGCAATCAAAGTTGCCACCAGATAGGAGTGGCGTGTTTGTAAGTACTAGTCTTATCAGTTTAATACTTGTTACGTCACCTATCAGGGGATGTGTATAAGGCCTGGATTTTTAGAACCAGGAGATGGAAAAAGATGCTTTGTTGGTTGTATCACTTAAATTTTGGGGCACGGCGCATGCAATCAAAGGTGCCACCAGATAGGAGTGGCGTGTTTGTAAGTACTACTCTTATCAGTTTAATACCTGTTACAGCACCTATCAGGGGGCGTGTATAAGGCCTGGATTTTTAGAACCAGGAGATGGAAAAAGATGCTTTGTTGGTCGTATCACTTCAATTTTGGGGCACGGCACGTGCAATCAAAAGTGCCACCAGATGGGAGTGGCGTGTTTGTAAGTACTACTCTTATCAGTTTAATACTTGTTACGTCACCTATCAGGGGGGCGTGTATAAGGCCTTGATTTTTAGAACCGGGAGATGGAAAAAAGATGCTTGGTTGGTTGTATCACTTCAAATTTGGGCAATTTGTGACATTAGCTTCTTACGCTCAAACATGTCCTTTACAGGCACCTGACTATGGGCAGTATGAGCAGGAACTGCTCAAGGCAAGAGACGGAGTGGCGGATGGTTGAGAAGGGGCAAGGAGGACAGCAGTGGTTGATGTGGCTGATGATGCTGGACCAGGAGGAGGATGGCTGCTTTGAGTTTGTGTGCTGCTTGTACTCCTGTGTTGGTCTGGAAGTCACCCAAACATTAGGTCTCACCTGTAGAGGATAAGGGAACAAGGGCTACTCTAGACCTCATTCATCATTACAGGTTTGACAGATTGGTACTATGCGTGCAAGCTACTGTGACAACTGATATGAGTGGCACTGTTGCACTTGCTGATGTTAATATCAGTCCTCATCATCCTCCCCTGTATCTCTTTACCCCCTCCCTCATCATCCTCCCCTGGGTCTCTTGCCCCCTCCCTCATCACCTCCCCTGTGTCTTCGTTTCACCACCCTTCCTCATACACCCTCCCCCTGTGTTTCATCCCACCTCCCTCATCATCCTCCACCTCCCTCATCATCCTCCCCTGTATCTCTTATACCCCCTCCCTCATCATCCATCCCCTGTGTCTATTTTCTCCACCTCCCTTCGATCACCTTCTCCCCTTTTGTCTCTCCCACCCTCCCTCATCATCCTCCCCTGTGTCTATTTGCCCCCCTTCCTCATCACCCACACCCTGTAGTCTCCATCCCCCCTCACCTCATCATCCTCCACCTTGTATCATCTTCTACCCCCTGTCCCCTCATCATCCTCCCCTGTGTCTCTTCCCCCTCCCATCATCATTGTAACGGATCTCCTGGCACCCCGACCGGGTACCATCCGTTGATAGACGCTCCTAGTTTGCGTCAAGGCCTACAAGCACCGCACCGGACACCTCAACCACCACAGACTCCACAACCGCCGTAGCTTAGCTGGAGACCGCGCGTCTTCCTTCCACCCTGTATGATCTCCAGCATCCAGGACCGTGTGGGGAAGACCTCTCCTTCAAGGATGGTACATCAGGAACAAGCGTTCAGTAGTTACAGGCTCAAGGGAGTATGCAAAAGCATAGGCAATCCCCAGTATGATAGCGATCCCCTCCAATAACGCAGATGACGACTACGTTTTTGAGAGGTCAAGTAGAAACTAGTCTTTAATGACAGGGGATCTCCTTTTATGAAATGGTGCCCTCTGAAGGGCTACACCCCACATAATTATCACAGCCAATTAGATACATGGTTCAACCCCACGTCTCCTCCCCTCAGATAACAGGTAACACAATTAAAACAGACACAATTTTAACCACATTCTGGATGTACCCCAAAAACAGGGGGTACACTTTAAGTCCAGCACCGTTCAATATCTCTCACCCCAGGGAAACAACATATTAAAAAAATGGCATGAATCAGACCAGGGGTTCAAAAGTTAGTAAAAAGTAGTTTTTCACATAACACACAGACATGTCACAATATCCCCCACACAATTAACCATATAGGACAATAGGTGTGTACAACCCCCTCCCTGAGGCAACTTGATATAATCAGACAATGATTAATCAGCCTTCTTCTTGTTCTTATCTGAGAATGAAAACAGGTTTATACAATCGACTTTTCTTATCTGTAAACAGGATTATCTATTAGCCTAGTCGCTTTGATATTCTGAGCCAATATATTCTGTAGAACATAAAACAACATATCTACAGTACAGCAATGTGATCATATTTTAACCAAGAATTAAATAATCATAAAACAGGGTAATAAAACAGTGATGGGTTCCGTTACAGCTGGGATCTGAGCGCACAAAACTACCGAATAGCGCTCAGATCCTCTTCACAACAGTTCAATTGCATGTAGCTAAAGTCTTTCCCATAGTCTTTCATTATATGAATGGCTTCATGCATAGCTTTCTGTGGTATCATGGTTCACACAGGGGCAAGTACCGAATGACCCCCCTGTATGTAAAGGGCCAGAATGAGTGACATACACTCTGGTATGGCCGAATACTGTGTTTGAAGGGCAATATGTCCCAGGGCCATAGTCGCAGGGCAAGAGGCTGGCAAACAGTCCTCTCCAAGACAAATTGGCGAAGGGCACTTCGTCACAATCATCCTCCCCTGTGTCTCTTTACCCCCTCCCTTATCATCCTCCCCTGTGTCTCTTTTCCCCCTCCCTCATCATCTTCCCCTTTGTCTCTTCCCCCCCCTCCCTCATCATCTTCCCCCTTGTCTCTTCCCCCCCTCCCTCATCACCCTCCCTGTGTCTCATCCCCCATCCCTCATCAACCTCCCACCGCCCTCATCATCCTCCCCTGTATCTCTTTACCCCCTCCAACATCATCCTCCCCTGTGTCTGTTTCCCCCCTCCCTCATCATCCTCCACTGTGTCTCTTCCCCTCTCTCTCATCATCCTCCCCCCTCCCTTGATGATAAGGGGGGAAGAGACACAGGGTATAAGTGTGAGGGGTGTTAGGGTTAGGTGGTGTTAGGGATAAGGGTGAGGGGGGTTAGGTGTTAGGGTGAGGGGGTGTTAGGACTAAGTGTGAGGGGTGTTAGGGTGAGGGGTGTTAGGGATAAGGGAAAGGGGTGTTAGGGTGAGGCATCTTAGGAATAAGTGTGAGGGGTGTTGGGATAAGTGTGAGGGGTGTTAGGGTTAGGGTAAGGGTTGTTAGGGATAAGTGTGAGGGGTGTTAGGGTTAGGGTGAGGAGTGTTAGGTTAGGTGTTAGGGTGAGGGGTGTTAGGGATAAGTGTGAGGGGTGTTAGGGGTTAGGGTGAGGGGTGTTAGGATAAGTGTGAGGGGTGTTAGGGTTTAGGTGTTAGGGTGAGGGGTGTTAGGGATGAGTGTAGGGGTGTTAGGGTGAGGTGTTAGGGTGAGGGGTGTTAGGGGTTAGGTGTTAGGGATAAGTGTGAGGGGTGTTAGGGTTAGGTGTTAGGATTAGGTGTTAGAGATAAGTGTGAGGGGTGTTAGGGTAAGGGGTGTTAGGGATAAGGGTGAGGGGGTTAGGTGTTAGGGTGAGGGTGGTTAGGGATAAGTGTGAGGGTTGTTAGGGTTAGGATGAGGGGTGTTAGGGAGAAGTGTGAGGGGTGTTAGGGTTAGGTGTTAGGGATAAGTGTGAGGGGTGTTAGGGTTAGGGTGAGGGGTGTTAGGGATATGTGTGAGGGGTGTTAGGGTTAGTTGTTAGGGTTAGGTGTTAGGGATAAGTGTGAGGGGTGTTAGGGTTAGGGTGAGGGGTGTTACGGATAAGTGTGATCGGTGTTAGGGTTAGGGTGAGGGGTGTTAGGGATAAGTGTGAGAGTGCTAGGGTTAGGGTGAGGGATGTTAGGGATAAGTGGGAGGGGTGTTAGGGTTAGGTGTTAGGGATGAGTGTGAGGGGTGTTAGGGTGAGGGGTGTTAGGGATAAGTGTGAGGGGTGTTAGGGTTAGGTGTTAGGGATAAGTGTGAGGGGTGTTAGGGGTTAGGGTGAGGGGTGTTAGGGATAGGTGTTAGGGTGAGGGATGTTATGGATAATTGTGAGGGGTGTTAGGGGTAGGGTGAGGGGTGTTAGGGATAAGTGTGAGGGGTGTTAGGGTTAGGGTTAGGGATGTTAGGGATAAGTGTGAGGGTGTTATTGTTAGGTGTTAGGGTGAGGGGTGTTAGGGATAAGTTTGAGGGGTGTTAGGGTTAGGGTGAGGGCTGTTAGGGATAAGTGTGAGGGGTGTTAGGGTGAGGGATGATAGGGATAAGTGTGAGGGGTGTTAGGGTTAGGTGTTAGGGTGAGGGGTGTTAGGGATAAGTGTTAAGGAGTGTTAGGGTTAGGGTGAGGGGTGTTAGTCTGACGGGTGTTAGGGTTAGGCTGAGGGGTGTTAGGGATAAGTGTGAGGGGTGTTAGGGTAAGGGGTGTTAGGGATAAGGGTGAGGGGGTGTTAGTGTTAGGGTGAGGGGTGTTCGGGATAAGTGTGAGGGCTGTTAGGGTTAGGCTGAGGGGTGTTAGGGATAAGTGTGAGGGGTGTTAGGGTAAGGGGTGTTAGAGATAAGGGTGAGGGGGTTAGGTGTTAGGGTGAGGGGTGTTAGGGATAAGTGTGAGGGGTGTTAAGGTTAGGGTGAGGGTGTTAGGGATAAGTGTGAGGGGTGTTAGGCTTAGGGTGAGGGTTGTTTAGGGATAAGTGTAAGGGGTGTTAGGGTTAGGTGTTAAGGTTAGGTGTTAGGATAAGTGTGAGGGGTGTTAGGGTAGGGTGAGGGGTGTTAGAGATAGGTGTTAGGGTGAGGGGTGTTAGGGATAAGTGTGAGGAGTGTTAGGGTTAGGGTGAGGGGTGTTATGGATAAGTGTGAGGTGTGTTAGGGTTAGGATGAGGGATGTTAGGGATAAGTGTGAGGGGTGTTAGGGTTGGGGGTTAGGGTGAGGGGTATTAGGGATAAGTGTGAGGGGTGTTAGGGTTAGGGGTGAGGGGTGTTAGGGATAAGTGTGAGGAGTGTTAGGGGTAGGGTGAGGGGTGTAAGTCTGACGGCGGTTAGGTTTAAGCTGAGGGGTGTTAGGGATAAGTGTGAGGGGGTGTTAGGGTAAGGGGTGTTAGGGATAAGGGTGAGGGGGTTAGGTGTTAGGGTGAGGGGTGTTAGGGATAAGTGTGAGGGGTGTTAGGGTTAGGGTGAGGGGTATTAGGGATAAGTGTGAGGAGTGTTAGGGTTAGGGTGAGGGGTGTTCGGGATAAGTGTGAGGGCTGTTAGGGTTAGGCTGAGGGGTGATAGGGATAAGTGTGAGGGGTGTTAGGGTAAGGGGTGTTAGAGATAAGGGTGAGGGGGTTAGGTGTTAGGGTGAGGGGTGTTAGGGATAAGTGTGAGGGGTGTTAAGGTTAGGGTGAGGGGTGTTAGGGATAAGTGTGAGGGGTGTTAGGCTTAAGGTGAGGGTTGTTAGGGATAAGTGTAAGGGGTGTTAGGGTTAGGGTGAGGGGTGTTAGGGATAGGTGTTAGGGTGAGTGGTGTTAGGGATAAGTGTGAGGAGTGTTAGGGTTAGGGTGAGGGGTGTTATGGATAAGTGTGAGGGGTTAGGGTAAGGATGAGGGATGTTAGGGATATGTGTGAGGGGTGTTAGGGTTGGGGGTTATGGTGAGGGGTATTAGGGATAAGTGCGAGGGGTGTTAGGGTTAGGGTGAGGGGTGTTAGGGATAAGTGTGAGGGGTGTTAGGGTTAGGGTGAGGGGTGTTAGGGATAAGTGTGAGGGGTGTTAGGGTTAGGGTGAGGGGTATTAGGGATAAGTGTGAGGGGTGTTAGCGTTAGGGTGAGGGGTGTTAGGGATAAGTGTGAGGGGTGTTAGGGTAAGGGGTGTTAGGGTGAGGGGTGTTAGGGATAAGTGTGAGGGGTGTTAGGGTTAGGGTGAGGGGTGTTAGGGATAAGTGTGAGGGGTGTTAGGGTGAGGGGTGTTAGGGATAAGTGTAAGGGGTGTTAGGGTTAGGTGTTAGGGTTAGGTGTTATGGATAAATGTGAGGGGTGTTAGGGTTAGGGTGGGGATGTTAAGGATAAGTGTGAGAGGTGTTAGTTTTAGGGTGAGGGGTGTTAGGGTTAAGTGTGAGGGGTGTTAGGGTAAGGGGTGTTAGGGATAAGGCTGAGGGGGTTAGGTGTTAGGGTGAGGGGTGTTAGGGATAAGTGTGAGGGGTGTTAGGGTTAGGGTGAGGGGTGTTAGGGATGAGTGTGAGGGGTGATAGGGTTAGGGTAAGGGGTGTTAGGGATAAGTGTGAGGGGTGTTAGGGTTAGGGTGAGGGGTGTTAGGGATAAGTGTGAGGGGTGTTAGGGTTAGGTGTTAGGTGTTAGGTGTTAGGGATAAGTGTGAGGGGTGTTAGGGTTAGGGTGAGGGGTGTTAGGGATAAGTGTGAGGGGTCTTAGGGTTAGGGTGAGGGATGTTAGGGATAAGTGTTAGGGGTGTTAGGGTTAGGTGTTAGGGTGAGGGGTGTTAGGGATAAGTGTGAGGGGTGTTAGGGTTAGGGTGAGGGGTGTTAGGGATAAGTGTGAGGGGTGTTAGGGTTAGGGTGAGGGGTGTTAGGGATAAGTGTGAGGGGTGTTAGGGTTAGGGTGAGGGGTATTAGGGATAAGTGTGAGGGGTATTAGGGTTAGGGTGAGGGGTGTTATGGATAAGTGTGAGGGGTGTTAGGGTAAGGGGTGTTAGGGATAAGGGTGAGGGGGTTAGGTGTTAGGGTGAGGGGTGTTAGGGATAAGTGTGAGGGGTGTTAGGGTTAGGGTGAGGGGTGTTAGGGTTAGGGTGAGGGGTGTTAGGGATAAGTGTGAGGGGTGTTAGGGTTAGGGTGAGGGGTGTTAGGGATAAGTGTAAGGGGTGTTAGGGTTAGGTGTTAGGGTTAGGTGTTATGGATAAGTGTGAGTGGTGTTAGGGTTAGGGTGAGGGGTGTTAAGGATAAGTGTGAGCGGTGTTAGGTTTAGGGTGAGGGGTGTTAGGGATAAGTTTGAGGGGTGTTAGGGTAAGGGGTGTTAGGGATAAGGGTGAGGGGGTTAGGTGTTAGGGTGAGGGGTGTTAGAGATAAGTGTGAGGGGTGTTAGGGTTAGGGTGAGGTGTGTTAGAGATTAGTGTGAGGGGTGTTAGGGTTAGGGTGAGGGATGTTAGGGATAAGTGTGAGGGGTGTTAGGGTTAGGTGTTAGGGTGAGGGGTGTTAGGGATAAGTGTGAGGGGTGTTAGGGTTAGGGTGAGGGGTGTTAGGGATAAGTGTGAGGGGTATTAGGGTTAGGGTGAGGGGTGTTAGGGATAAGTGTGAGGGGTGTTAGGGTAAGGGGTGTTAGGGATAAGGGTGAGGGGGTTAGGTGTTAGGGTGAGGGGTGTTAGGGATAAGTGTGAGGGGTTTTAGGGTTAGGGTGAGGGGTGTTAGGGATAAGTGTGAGGGGTGTTAGGGTTAGGGTGAGGGGTGTTAGGGATAAGTGTAAGGGGTATTAGGGTTAGGTGTTACGGTTAGGTGTTATGGATAAGTGTGAGTGGTGTTAGGGTTAGGGTGAGGGGCGTTAAGGATAAGTGTGAGCGGTGTTAGTTTTAGGGTGAGGGGTGTTAGGGATAAGTGTGAGGGTTTTAGTGTAAGGGGTGTTAGGGATAAGGGTGAGGGGGTTAGGTGTTAGGGTGAGGGGTGTTAGGGATAAGTGTGAGGGGTGTTAGGGTTAGGGTGAGGGGTGTTAGAGATAAGTGTGAGGGGTGTTAGGGTTAAGGTGAGGGGTGTTAGGGATAAGTGTTAGAGGGGTGCTAAGGTGAGGGGAGGATGATGATAAGGGGGGAAGAGACACAGGGGTGTCCTTGCAGCAGAGATCAAAAGAGTCCTTCAGGACTGTATTGCACACTGTGTACAGTAGCCTAGCTATGGTTTTCCCTATTGATGCAGTATCACCTACACTCAGCCTCCTCTCAGTAAGACTGCGAGTTAGTTATGATTCCAAAATGGCTGCTGTCCATGAGTTAGAAGGCTCTGGAAGGGAGTGTATGCTGCTGATTGGCTGGAATGTTTCTGCTGACTATGACATGCAGGGTCAAAGTTTGCTTAATGATAAAGTATATGGGGCGAGTCGAATCTCGCATATGTTCGCCGTTCGCCGCAAACATGCTATGTTCGCCGGGAACAGTTCGCCGGCGAACTATTCGGGACATCTCTGGTCACTTTTACATGGAAACAAAAAACAGCCCCAGCTGCAACCGGTTTACCTGTGGGTGACTTTATCCCAGCGGGGCTTTCCAGGATTATTGGAATTCACCTCCAGTTTAACATGTAAATAGTAGAATCCAAACTACTATCAGCTCTGACGTATAAACTACTTGTAAACACGCTGACTTTTGCTTTATGTTTGTTATCTAATAGAAGGAGAATGTATTTGCAGTACACCACTCTCTTCCAGTAACTAATATACAGCTTTGGTGGGCTCATTTTGGTGAAAATGATAGGGCACAGAGTTGTAGTAATACCTTTAGTAGAGCAAGCGAGGAGTTATTGTCTGGAGTGGAAAATACATTATTGTATAATCATGAATTCAAGTTTTATATTATTCTATGGAGCCTTTTGGTCAGAAAATTGGATATTTGAGACCCTGTTTCCCAACATGGATTTTTTTTTTAGGTTCCACATGTATTGTCCAAACCTCAAGACATCTCCTATGTAACCCAACAATACTTCCTTTGTAACATAACATGGCTTTGTAGTGTCTACAACACCTCATAGCCCTGCTCTGTACCCTATTGTTGCTGTTTAGTCATTCAGGGGGGTCCAACTCCTTGTGATCCAAAGGGCCATAGCCATGGGAGACATAATGCTCCACTGACATACTGGTAATCTGGTAATGCATGATTACGTTTTATTTTGATATTTTTTTTTTCACCTTTTCATTTTAGTCTGGGGGAGATTTGTCCCTGGCGATAGTATGACAAGCACATCTGCCAGCCACTGCTCCTCTATACTCCCTCAAGCTCATGTTCATTGCTTCAATTACCTTATCTATCCCTCTCTGCCACTGCCATCCCCTTCTTTGCGTGCCTTCAGTCTTTCACAGCATCAGAGACTTCTCTAGGGCATAATGACTTCTCATGATAAGGTCAAAATATTTGAGCTTTAGCCTCATGATCAAAACCTTCCAGTGAACTCAAATTCCTGTGATATTGATTGGTTGGATCTTATTGCAGTCCATGGCACTCTAAGCAACTCTAAGCCTGTACTCTATTGAGTACAATCAAAAACATCAGAAAATAATGACTTTGTTAATGGTTACCTGACACTAACAATTAATATTGTTACTTAAGGGTTCAAGGACAGGAATTGCATATTTAAGGGAGCTTTGGTTTCAGTATCCAACTACATGCCCATATATATAATATTATATTTGATATGATATGTACATCTTCCTAGTTACCATATTGTTAATTTTAGTTTTCTCGTGTAAATAAGATGAGTTATGTTCTGAACTTCTCAGGCCAGATGGAACAGATCAGACGGAGTTAACTCAATTTCCTGGAAAGGTTGGCAATAATAAAATATAAACTTCATACACAAGATTAAAAATAATTCCTATAGAACTTTGCAATTAATTACAAGATAACTTGGTATATCAAACACAAATACTGAAAATTACAAATCAAATAGCTTCAATACTTAGAGACAATTTATGGTCTTTGTTATGGAATTGGGAAGCATATTTGTTATGCCCAGGAGGGCCCCCACCACTGAACTTTTGAGGGACTATGGACTGTGCGGGCCCTAGGGGTCATCCGGGGCAGAGGGGTAATCAGTTGTAATTGGGTCATAAGGGAATACAGTATAGTATGGAAAAAGGCCTCCATATTGCCATGTTCCTGCCATAAAGGTATCTAGCCTTGTGGCATCTCATGACGGTGCGGTGCCACAAGCAATTTGCGTGGGTCAGAAGAAGTAAGGTGCTAAACAGGAAGACAATGGCTCTCTTAATACCCCCTAGAGAGAATAGGAAACAGGAAAGAGAGCACATGGTGAAATCTTAGACGTTCAGGCTCCTAAATTCAGTAGGGGGTAGGCAGCTAATAACCCTGACCTCAAGAGGAGATTAATTAATCTTGTGTGATTGGTTACTGTATGATTTAAATATGTTGCATTGTTGCCAAAATAAATGCTCAGTGCCTTTACACTAAACTAATAGTGTTACTGGTCTGATTTGTCCTGTTTCTCTATGTCTGATGTTTTCATCTGAAATGCTGGGTGCCGAGAAAAATATAAAAGTCACAACCTGCAGGTTGCTCATATAAGCTACAGTAGGAGAATTAGGGTTGTACTGAGTGCCTTAAATCACGATCCATATCATGTCATATTTCTTAGCAAGTCCACAGACTGGGGTTACAAATAACCATGATTCAGATACCAGGTTTCGTCAAAGAGCCCACACAGTCCATAGTCCCCCAAATGTTCAGTGGTGGGAGCCATCCTGGGCATGACATATTCTTTTCCCCCTGTTCTAGTGTGGCTTGAGAATTGATCCACACCATCACCATGTGCTCTCTTTCGTGCTTCCTATTCTCTCTAGGGGTGATTAGAGAGCCATTTTCTCCCTGTTTAGCACCTTACGTCTTCTGATCTATACATTCAGGGACTGACCCATGCAAATTGCTTGTGGCACCACACCGTCATGAGGTGCCACAAGGCTAGATACATTTATAGCAGGGACATGGCAATATGGAGGCCTTTTTCCATACTGCCCATAGATCCTGGCAATACCCCTCACTAAACTCTCTGAGGAAAATGCAGGATGTGGACACCAAACATGTCTGTGTACCCCTTTTCATCCATAAGGCCACACACTGCTCTGTATAATACCCATCATTTAGTGAACCACATCATTGATTATTGAGGCCTACACACACCATCTTGTCATATTGCTGAGCAGGTCCACAGACTGAGATTAATAATAACCATTATTCAGATACCAGATTTCCCCAAAGGGCCCACACAGTCCATAGTCCCTCAACAGCTAAGTGGTGGGGGCCCTCCTGGACATTACAATATTGCCTTATCTTCCTCCATCTTCCTGGTGTCTTTCACAAACTCTTTTGGCACATGCACTCCTTCCCCTCCTCCCCAGGCTTTGTGCCAAATTTTCTCAAGTTATGTTATGCTATTGGTCTACCACCACCCATAATACTATGTAACCCTCCAACCCAGGTAGCAAGGGGGTGCAAGAGAAGAGACAAAGGTTTGCCCAGGAAACGAATGCTGTTTCAATATCTTTGGGTTATCCTACAGCAGTGGCCCCCCTACTTTGGTGACATGAAACCTACTCATCTTGTAGTCATTGTAACAAGATGTACCATCTGTCTACAATGGGCATGTTTCAACCATCCTTCACAGTCACATTAAACACAATGCACAACATACAGAGTAGATGTACAAGCTTCTCTCTACCACACAGTCCATATGTGGCCTATAGTCAATGGAGAAGGTCTTCTTCCTGCACAGTAAGGTTTGGGTATCTATGGAGGATGTATCTATCTTGCACACCTCAGGATAAGCCAGTAATTCGCAAGATGCTATTTGGATGTCACTTCTCTACATAATAAGAGGTAATTCCTCATTTTGTTTTTTAATAAATGTGACGTACCAAGCCTTAATAAACCATGTCATGTAAGTCATGACGTCAGGCATTCTAGAATAACCAGGAGATGCATCCATAAGCCCAAAATTGCAATTACTGGAGCCCGTTATGGATCCCATAAAAGTTACAGATATTTAATTTTTTCTTTATTTAATAAATGCAATCCATTTGCGAGTTACAGGCTCAAAATCACTGCGGGTTATCAAATACGTATCTCCGTCCTATCTCCTCTTTTGATGTATCAAGCCCGCAAATGTTACCAGTGCTAAAGACCAGTGCTTGTTGAATTGCAAGAATTCAACAAGCCGACAATTGCTTTCAAACCCTTAAATAGCAAATGTATCAGTAGTAGAGAGGACTCACAAGTGGGTTAAACACATGTTCGTAACACTGTAAAAGCAAATAAACACACACTACTGTTCTTTAAAATACTGGGAAGGCAATGAAAGGCATTATCATTAATTGTACATCAGTCTCAAGCTCGGAATTATGCAATACATTTTTTTTTTTATGTTTTATTTCCATGTTATATTGATCCCAGAAATCAAGGAGTTAATACATATTAGGCCACCCACACTATCTTGAACTTATTAAGGATTTCTACATTTCTGGATTGCGAGTCTGATCACAAATCATACTCTAAACACTAATTAATTGTAGTACAAACTCCATGTTTTACTGAAGTCATCATGGCAGTCTCATTTACTATTGGCTTTGTCTAAATTGTAACTTACGGGCTTGCCGACTTGATCATGATGATGCCCTGAAATGCTATGTGGGGCTCATGGTTTGCGTGTTGGGGCTGTGAGCCCGTACTTGCGGGCTTGAGTCAATTAAGTACATCTGTAACTGTAACAAATCTTTAACCCGCAGACAACAAGCTGTATGAAGGTAACTGCGGGCTTGGAATTAAATGGGGGCCCAATTATTTATTCCTGTGCATATTGTGGAATTTTTATTTTTTATGTGGCATCAATTGTCAATTTAATTGCCTCATGAGGAATCTGTACAGCGGCCAAGAAGTATCTTTGAGCCAAAGAAAGTCAAGACTTATCCCTACACATTGTTTATATCTTCAAGAGCCTTTAAGCATTTCTTAATAAAGTGAATACATAAAAGTAAATAGATACACAGGGATATTATATTACTAGTGAAATCCAGAAAACGTCCATATCTCTTTAGTGAGGAATATATTTTAAAGCTATATCTCCTGAACAAGTGATTTTAAAGAAGTGACTTATTTAAATGTAGACTTATTACTAGAAGACCGAAGCATTTAACAAATAAAACGCAAAGGACCGCTCTCATTATATTATTAAAATGAACTCCTTTGAAAAGCTACACTTGAAAAAAATCAAATTTTTTAGAAATTAAAAATAAAATGATATCCTCCAATTTATTACTTTTTATGTGTACTTATGTCTTGATGGAATCTACTATATTGGTATCAGTAGATCATCTTCCTGTTGTGGGAGGAGACTATAAATACACAGGAAGTTTATGTATACACAATAGGAATTTGTCAGTTAAAATTGCCAGTGATCCCAGCAGTGCTAAATGTACGCTCAATGGTTTACAAGGACATGCGATCAGCAGCAGCAGTCAATAAAAAAAAATGGAGTCTTGCTTGTAAAGAATATTTGCTTATATTAGTTACAAAATATTGAGGTTGGCTTTATTTGATTCTTTCTCAAACCTTTTGACCATGATCATGTTGTGTTGAGCTCTGAAACCCCCAGATGTTTGTGCTTTTGGAGAAGAAACCTTTGAGCTTTCCAAAGCTCGGAACCTGAAATGTGAAATATTTGCTCAGGTAATTTGTATATTAGGGTCATGATTTGTAATTTATTCCGGAGGCTATGGGAATTCAGTGGAGTGACTGACCGAGAGGCGCAGCAGACACTGAGCGTTAAGTATAGAAGATGGATTGGAGTGGAAACACATGGGTAATGGGAAGGCCAGCAAGGAGAGAGCTGAAGTAGTCAAGGTGAGATATGATGAGATGAATTAGAATAGTAGTTGTGTCTTGTGTAAGATAGTGAAATACTTTGAAGACATTGTCAACAGTGAGAGATATTTGAGGAGTGAAAGTTGTAGTAGAGGGTGGGAATATTAGGAGACTTAGACATGTTGGCAACATGAGCTAGAAGAGAGGAGGATAGATCTGGTCCTGAGAGGTAGATTTGAGTGTAATCTTCATATTGATGATACTGAAATCTAAAAGATTTTAATAGAGTACCAAGAGAGGTTGTATAGATGGAGTAAAGGAGGGGGCTAAGACTGAACTTTGGGGTTCTCTAACAGACAGAATGTGAGGTGAGGAAGATAAGCCAGAGAAGGGGACATTAAATGTTCGATCTTCTAGGTATGATGTGAACCATGAGAGAGCAATGCCAAGGATGCCAAGATTGCAGATAATTTGCAAAAAAAGGGGGTTGGCAGTTGTATCAAAGGAAGCAGGGTGATCCTGGAGAATTAGGATAGAGAAATGACCCTTTGACTTGACGAGCCATTAGTGACTTTTGTAAGAGGTGTCTCTGTGGAGTGTTGGTACCAGTGTCAAGGTGTCGAGGAGGGAGGTGGGGGAAATTAATTGGGTAAGGCAAAGGTGAATGAAGATTGTGTTTATTTATTTAGACATTTCTAAATACTTTGCACTATTATCAATTCAAATTGTCCATGAGAGCGTACTATTATTATGATACTTCTAATAGGTACTTTCAGAGACAGGTGTACATTATAAGAAATTGTCGGAAAATACAAATTATCTTTACAGTCCCTAAAATACTTGGGATTCCCACAGTCCAAACCCCTTAGTAATTATCTCATAGCTGCCTATCTTATGAAAAACCCGTGAAAAACCAAGTGAAAATGTTTTTTATATTTCAAATTGATCCATATGTCACAGTTTTACCAGTTTTATATATCACCCAGTTAATCCTCAAATTGTTCTAACTAAACAAAGGTTGAGCTTTATTCACTTGGTAGGTTCTTCAAGGACCAAAATCCCAAACACCTTGCAAATGTCAACACATTCTCTCTGCTATAATAAAATAATACATTTATTACTTTTAGTTCTGTAGATTTTCGAATCTCAACATAAAAAAAAATGTGAAATGTTTGCAATGAAGAAGGTACATAAGTACTTACAGAGCTTGTAGGTTATGTATGGATCTTTCAGGACTTGAGAAAACTATCCTAAAAAAGCTAATAAATCATGAGATGCAAGCTAAATAAACAGTTGGTGCGCTATAAAAGCTTCCACTTCTGCTAATAAAAACAATTACAACATATTTAAACAATTTTACATTTTTTTCTTCTTGGTTTCAATTTGTACATGGACCAAGAAGCAACAAGTAGAACAGAGTATTAAACAACTAACTGGCATAGTATTGAGAAAGGAGCATGACAAGGGTGTATATGGTCACCCTATTTATTTACCTTATACACTGAATACACCGTACAAAATGGTGGGAGCTAGATGTATCAAAAAGCTGGAACTAAACTCACCAGGAGAAATAACAAGTAAAATAAGTGGATGAGTTGAGAAGCATTTTGGTGAAAGAAGAAAACAAACATTACTGCAGATGATGACTGCAACCAAGAAATCAACATTTGCTTCTTGGGAGGAAAGCTATTGGAAATATGGACAAGATATTAAAGAGTAAAGACAAACGTTAGTAAAGTCAGAGCTATGGTCTTATCATTAATAACATAAAGCTGTAAGAGCTGGACCATAAAGAAGGCTGAACGCCAGAGAATAGAGGCTTCAAAAATGTGATGTTGGAGGAAACTATTGAGCTTTTGCTGGACTGCAAGAAGATCCAGTTGGGTGATACTATAGGAAATATAACCAGACTGTTCACTGGAATGATCATTAGGAAATGTAAAACTCAAATACTTTGGCCACGTAACGAGGAGACAGGTTTCACTAGAGAAGAATTTGATGC
This sequence comes from Discoglossus pictus, assembly GCA_027410445.1. Classification (NCBI taxonomy): domain Eukaryota; kingdom Metazoa; phylum Chordata; class Amphibia; order Anura; family Alytidae; genus Discoglossus; species Discoglossus pictus. The sequence continues at coordinate 559,572,806 of CM050163.1, forward strand.
TAGGACAGGTGGAAGGCAAAAGCAAGAGAGACGAAGAGAATAAGATGGATCAATAATTTCATGGAAGCAACAAACATGAACTTCCAAGAGCTCAGAGGAGTAGTTGCTGACAGACAAAGCTGGTGTTCTAAACCAAATGAAGAATTGGACACAACTGAATAACCATAATTTGTGTAATTCATTAAATGTTTGTTGGTCTTCTTATTATGTATTTTTCATATTTTTACCATGACATGTAATGGTGAATGTATCAGTAGTTACTGAAAATACCCGTAGAAAGTAGCAACATAAATAGGTGCTTGGTGGAAACAGTAATACCCAGCAAAAGTCATTCTCTTCCAGTGACCAGAAAACAGAAGTTCCACTGTGGATATCAAATCCATCTGGTGTCCTTGTTCAATGATACTGAAATTACTGGAGGTCAAGAATTGGAAGGTCTAGAGAGAAGATAAACAGAGTCTAAAATAGTCAATAGAAACAGATTAAACTCTTCATTCCCAATAATTTAGCTACATGAAAACAAACATGCGCCACATCCACTGAAGATGAGTGTTTAGGAACACAAGTTTCTTGCGAATATCAAAGCCATCTGGTTTCCTTGTTCAATGTTACCGAAATGACCTGAGGTCAAGAATTGGAAGATCCAGAGAGAAGATAAACAGAGTCTAAAAAAGAAACAGATAAATCTGTCAGATCTCTTCACTGCCAATAATTTAGCTACATGAAAACATACACGCTTCTCATCTACTGAAGAAGAGTGTTTACCTCAAACCTCTTATTTCCTTTCTATCACGAGGTATCTTTGAGCCAAAGAAAGTCCTGACCTTTCCCTACACATTGTTCATATCCATAATAAACCCTGGGAAAGATCAAAGTCCTCAGAAATGGTATATTTATATAATATTTATTAGGTATTGAATATTTTTGATATTTTTTATTTAATCAACTGCCTCAGATAGACTAGAGCAGTGGTTCCAGTCGCAGATACTGAAGCTCCCCACCCCCACCCCGAGAGGGGATTGTAAAATAATGTTTGCACCAACTCACTCAGAGCCCCTTCCTAAGACCCCTTTCTATAGCTGCTCCCCTATATACACAGGGAGGCACCTATACTACAGGAAAAAAAACATTTAATGGTGAAATAAATTACACAGCACTGGGGAGGAGGACACTGGAGCATTGCACCACCTGCACCACTAGTAGCTCAGAAAAAAACAGAGCTTTTAAGCAATTCTTAAATAATAAAAGTACATAAAAGTTAATCTATACACAGGGATATGATATACATATGAATATCCAAAAACCTTTCATATCCCTTTAATAAGGAATACATTTGAAAGCTCTATATCTTGTATTGGTCTTATTTAAATAAGGAATAATTACTAGCAGACAAAAGGAGAATTACAGTGTTTAAATAATTAAATATTAAAGGACCACTCTGGTCATATTTTTAAAATGAACTTTGAAAAGCTGCACTTTAAAATAATCAACATGTTTAAAAAATTAAAAAATATAGCCTCTAATTTATTACCTTTTTTGTGTAATTATGGCACTGTAGAATCTGCTATATTGGTATCAGCAGATCAACTTCCTGAGGTGGGCGGAGACTTTGAGTGCACAGGAAGTGCCTGTATACACAGTGGGTATTTGTCAGTTACAACTACCAGTGATCCCAGTAGGGCTAAATGGTAACTCATTAGTTTACAAGGACACATTATCCTCAGCAGCAGACAAGAAAACAAAATGGAGGCTTGCTTGTAAAGAATAATTGCTTATAAAAGTTACAAAATATAGAGATTGGGCTTATATTATCTTTATAAAAATGTTTGACCATGATCATGTTTAGTTATTTCAAATACAATATAGGAAAAAGTAAAACACATTGGACCTTTAATGGAATGTAAAATCAATGCTTATGCTTAGAATTAGCAAATAATTGTTCTTATTGCTAAACATTTTCCTTTTGAGAGGAATAGTATTCAGATAAATGTATTGCAGACGGCATGTGGCATTACATATATTGACAGCTCAATGTTTATCTGTGTAAAACAGTCATCACAGCCAATTACAAGTGACCATGATTTCAGGGTTATTGAAATACACAGCAAAGAATTATTAAGAGAATCAATACTCAAATACTATTGTTTTCTCATTTCAGTATCCAGAAGGTGTACCCTAGACGCAGAGACCCAGGCGGTGGCTCCACAGGAGGAGGAACCACAATCACCAGTGCAGGTGGTGGTGGTGGAGAAAGCCGAGGGCCCGGGACCATCACAGGAGGCTGACCCATCGCCACAAAACCATTGTGGGGAACAACCCCCCAGGCCCTCACATGCAACACAGGCACGTTCCCAGCCCCTTTAAGTTACATACATGTCATTGAGCCAGCAACCACCTGCAGGGATGTTAAGGTACTAGGGACCACTCTCAACAGGCCCACCACTGCCACCTGGTGACTGTTGGCCGGGCCCCAATTCTCTCCCACTTCTGACTGGGCCACAACAGATGTTGTCCCAACAGAATATGCCACAGCAGTGGTTATCCTGGCAGTTGTTGTCCTAGCAGATGTTGCCCCAACAGAGCGGGCCAACACCATCCCTACAGGCAACACCATCCCCAATTGCAATACCATCACCAATGGCAACACCATTGTCAATTGCAACAGCATCCCAACGGGCTCCCCTCTGGCCTCACCACAGCACATCCACAGTCCAACTTTGTCTGGAGACAGTACTCACAGACCCTTACCAGGCACCTGGAGGGACATCTTGCAGCACATCAGCATGGATGATGAGTGTGACAATATAGCAGTGCAACAGCTTCAAAGGCAGAACAATATTGGTACTGAGCAGGTTGAAAGCTTTAGAGCAATATATGGTGAGGTGAGGAGGCATAATCTAAGGATGGAGAGGTATGGGCAAATGGCACATAGGGACAGACAAGCCCAGACACATCACTTTGTTGCAGCTAGTGCAATTGGCGAAAGCCCATGTCAACACTCTTCAGCCTTCGTTTCCACAGGCTCTACCCCCACCGCAACCAGAGCATGCGGCCTCCTCATCTCACCCCTTACGGCCAATGCCACCTGCTACACAGCCACCCCAGTTGGACGCACCCCTCGATCCAACACCTCCTGGCCACGGTAGAGGGAGAAAGCGCAAAGGCACAGAAGGTGTTGGCCCAGGGCTCAGAAAGAGGAAATAGGTGAGAACGTCCAGGACCCACCACACAGACCATGATAAAGGTGAAACACTGTGTGAATGCATAGGTGAAGCAATTCGAGGATCCACCACCTAGTTGCCACACTTTTGGTTCCCAAGTTTCACATAAATCTCGGCCTGTCTGATGGCTCACAGATTCTGCTCATCAATTTCTGATTTTTCCTTAATATCTGACAACACACTGTATGTGGAATAGATCTGTATGACATTATCCATTATTATGTTCATCTGTTTAATTAAGCAGATATAGACAAGTTGTAAGTACTATGCGCATTAATGGTTTCTTCAATGGAATGGAGTGATTTCTGATGATCCTTTTTTCCTCAGATTCCAGTTGCAGTGATGTAGTGACCACTTGTGACCCTGGTAGGTGCTATGCATCATGCTTATTCTAGACTATGGCATCACCCCCTTTAGGCATCCCCTTTTTTTAAAAAAACAGCCTCTTGCCTTCCCAAGATCGGTCCATAACAAACACATGATATTAATGTCGATTTCAGATTGTGCTCTGTATCTGAAATAAAGCTTTGTTATACCGTTATCACTGTGTCAGTGTGTTTTCAATGGTTGGGGTTTTGGGACATCCATATGCATCCCATTTGTGTCAAATTCCGATATCAGTAAACTAATGAGCCCTATTTACTGTGAAATAGATTAATACATATAATAATAATAATATTAATATAATAATATCAGGTTAATACATATGAGAGGTTCAATTTGTGGTACCGTGGAGTATCAACATTCCCCTGAAGGCCTGATAACAATATGACAGGTGATAATGTGAATTGATTGATAGCAATACACTTAATGGAATGTCGCCAAATAACAATGGGTATACATCTTGGAACATGGCCACCAGCAATGGCGTGAGACTTTCCAGGATGGGCCTAGCGTAGAATATCCCTGATGGGGGTGAGTTGGCTGTTGCTCCACATGCCTCTGCACAGCCTCCGTGTGTCCTGATGGGTTAGAGTAGATTAGTGTGGTGTATATTCCAATTTTCCCCTTCTGAAATGCTAACATGGGGTGGTGAAGGGGTTTGTGTACCCCAATGAAGCTGTGGGCTATACTGCAGCTGGGCAGGTCATAGCAGAGAGGTCAGACAAATCACAGTCCACTAGAGAAGGAACTAGCAACTCACTCCAGTATCTTTTACATGCAACCCTTGTGGATAAGCACAGACAGAGACATTAGTAGGTGTGCTGCAGTCCGTAGGGTCACAGAGAGTCGGATACAACAGAGGAACTGAACAACCATAAATAAAATGTTCCCCTGGTACTTGATAGATGTGATGTGGTGGTGTAATTTGGCCACTATTTGTTTTCCTAATGAAGATGTGACGAGTGAGATGTATATAAGATGATCTTTGCTTTTTTAGGGTCCATATTTGAGCCTCTGTGAGTGAGAAAGGGTTAATATGGCAGCCATTTTCATGTAGTTGTGTTGCAAGTTAATGAGGTAGTGTGTCTTTCAGCATGTTACGGGCATGGCTTTTCATATTGTATATACACCATATATATAACCTATGTGGAAAACAAAATAAATATTTGTAACTATTTGATAGGAGTTATTGTGCAAGTAATTGTAATGCCTTCCATTGCATTGTCCATATTTTAAAGCCCATTGGTGTGTTTTTATTGTGTTTTGCAGTGTTCCAAACTAGTATGTAAACCCTTTGCGGATCCTATTTGGACGCTTTGGGCCTCTTTTTGCCATTTGCGGGCTTGACTGCAATTTTAGCGATTGGAACTCTTGCCCCCATGAAAGATTAAAGGCTCCAGGAGGCTGTAATTTCCGAGTTTATCAACTGCAGAGTTTTCAAAGCGGTAACCTGTTTGGAGCCTGTAAAAAACGCCAATTGAATAGTAAATTACCTTACGGCCTTACTTACAGGCTCCAGTAACTAACAATTGCTCAATTGGATGAGGCTCTAAGTCTTTAGCACTTTATGATATTTGTTTCTCTTCACAACAGTATAATCTGTTATATGTAAAATAAGATATAATTTTATGTAACAATAGGCACCGTTAGTAGAGTAAGACAAAATCTTACATTTATCAGACTCTAGGGGTACTTCTAACTTTGGCCTCTAGTCTGCTTGGAGCCTGAGGCTATCCTACAATTGCTTGCTCTTCTATATAATCATATTGTCAAGAGGCTATCTCATTCCTTCTAAGGTGCCTAATCTTGTTAGAAACAAAATTATTTGTCTACCAACTATATAGCCAAATTGAATTTTTAAAGTAAAAAATTGAATACTGTGTTTAATAATTTAGAATTTTCACGATATTTTGCCCCATTATCAAGTCAAGTTGTTCATGGGACAATACTATAAATATGACACTTCATATAGATACTTTATATACAGGTATACAATATAAGGCATTGTCTGTGTAGTTGTTTTTGATCCTTTACTGGAAAACACAAATTATTTGTATAGTCCCTAAGATCCTTGGGCTTCTCACTTAGTAATTATCCCATAGCTGCCATATTAATAAATGAAAAGCCCCTTGGAAGAACAAACAGCCAAGAGGGTAAATACGAAAAGTGTAAGGAGCTGTCAGGCCACAATGGGAACTTTATTTCACAATTAATCTACATTTTGGTGAATTTGATAGTTGTGTTATATTGTCCACTATAAAGTTCAAAACTCCCAGGAATATTAGAGAGTTTTAAAATAGTGTTAGAGTAGTACAGTGTAAATATATATTTAGAGAGATTTTCCAGATATCTGAAGAGAGGCTGAGTGATGTACATGCATCTTGAGATGTTGAGAAAGATGAGTTGAAGGAGTCAAGGCTAGTCAAGACAAGTTTGATTTTTTTATGTGAATAATTTGGCAAGTGACCATGGGTTTGTTTCAGTCAAGGCCCATGAGATCAAGCACTGAATATTTTGTCTGTAAATGTACCTGGCACGTTTTGACTTAAAGTACACTTACATAGACATATGATGATGTCGGATGAATGTGACTTAGGTATAGCAAGAAGGAAGGAGGAGGTGTAACTAGGTCAGTGGCGGGGAGCACAAATCTAAACAGGTCTAGGGCAGCATAAAACCTGAACGCCCATTCAAGTGACTAAATGTAAAGAGTGAATAAGAGTGCCAAGTCGTGCCAAGTCCAAGATCACTTCTAAAAGGTGGTGGAGTTTTCATTAGAAATCAAGAATTCAGATATTTCCACCAAGGACTCTGGTGGATTTTGCAGGAAATGACTTGTTTGTAAATCCTGTCTATCAGTCTTGTTGGCAAATTCTTATTTATCACTAACTTGTCCATGACTCATTGTTAAGAAACCTATAGTTTCAATTCTCTTTTCTACAGCTAATTGTTATTGTCAATCCCAATCACTTTGCTCTATATAACAAGTGCGTTGGAATAAAAAAAAATCTGGGGTGGACAACTGACAAATAAACTATATATATATATATAAATAATAGAGAGAGAGTATGTGAGAGATAGAGCTTCTGATCTACATATATATATATATATATATATATATATATATATATATTTATGTATTTATTTCTATACATATAATCGGATATATATATATACACATATATTATATATATAAAGAGAGAGATCTATGTTTATATATATATATATATATATATATATATATATATATATATATAGAGTTATCTTTAATTCCCTATCTCTCCTTATCTTTCTCTCCTTATTTTTCATTTCCGTCCCCCCCCCCCCACCGTTTCCCTTTTGTTCCCCCTCACCTTTTTTTCTTTGGTGCTGGCCAGATAGGTCAGGTACCACAGTCTCATGAGATCTCGCGAGATTATCTTGCGTGATCTTGTGAGACCCAGGTATAAGAAAGCAGCTAAAGGGGGGGATTTGTCCCCCTCGTCCCCCTGATTCCTACACCCCTGGGGATCAAGGACAACCTCATTAAACACCCCTTACTTCAGCATCTCACATACTCATTGTAATAATAATAGAATCTATCCTGTTGTGAATGAGCATGAAATCGCCAGCACTGACAGCTGCGGTGCCAACAAGCATCCACTAGATGGTGCCGACAGGTTTCAGGGAAGGCCTATAATTATTCCCAACTCCGTTGTGGCACAATTCGATGGCGCTGAATCAACAGCGAGGCCATCGCTATGTTTCCGTGAGGGCACTCGGCCCTCAATGGTCTCGGACGCGCCTCTCATAGCTCAAGGCATCTTCTCTCACCGCGCCATCTAGCGGTTGGCGGCGGCACTGCAGCTGCCAATGTTTTGCGTAAGGGAAGAGGGAAAGGACCTAATAATATAATATACTTCTATTATAGATAATAGATTCAAATGATACAAATTATTTAAAATGTGATATTTTTAATTGGCTCACCATAAAAAGTTATTTAAAAGGAAGAAGAAAAAGTAAAAAAAAAGGACAGCTGGTACCATATGTATCGTATGGTCTTTAGAAGAACTATGTAGAAGGAGATAACCGAATACAGCCTTAATAGTTTAACTATTATACTCAAATGCTGTGTGGCAACAGAAAGGTTGATAGGAAAAGGTGGCATTGCAGCCCTTTAAAGGTACACGGCAAAGCAGGCACATTTTGACATGTAGCATAATCAGGTTTATAAATATAAGTTGGTTACATTTCAATGTAATTACTTAAAATTTGCAATAATTTATCTGAGATATTGTGGGCATCCATATTCACCTCTTTGAACTGCTTCTATGCCACCCTCAGTGCAGGGTCACTGGCTACTTGCATTGTTTATTTTAGGGGGGACACTACCCAGCAATGCCCTAGCGCACAGTGTTCAGACACAGAGGCATCAGTTGCCTTGTGCTGCTTACTTCAGGATAAGGACATTTTATTGAATAGAAGCAAACAGCCAGGGGAGGGAGGATACCTACGGTAGAACAGAAAAAATACTAAACAAATTTAAATAAACTCTGAACTTTAACCATATGATATGCAAACGCTTTTAGTAACATGGTACTTTACTAAAATTTGAAATGTTCCTTTTTTTCAAGTGTCCATATGAAATTTACAAACAGTGCTCTACTATATTTTTTAATTGATGCATATTGCAATATTTTACAAGAGTTTTTATATCAACCAGTTAATCCTCAAACTGTTGGGACATTTTGAGAGGATCAAAAATTCCAAGCGCCCTGCAAATAGGAACATATTGCCTTTGCTTTTATGGGATCCATGGAATGGAGGCTTCTTTTCTTATGGGAGCCATGGAATGGAGGCTTCTTTTCTTATGAGAGCCATGGAATGGAGGCCTCTCTTCTTATGGGGGCCATGGAATGGAGGTCTCTTTTCTTATGGGGGCCATGGAATGGAGGCCTCTTTTCTTATGGGGGCCATGGAATGGAGGGCTCTTTTCTTATGGGAGCCATGGAATGGAGGACTCTTTTCTTATGGGAGCCATGGAATGGAGGCCTCTCTTCTTATGGGGGCCATGGAATGGAGGCCTCTTTTCTTATGGGGGCCATGGAATGGAGTCCTCTTTTCTTATGGGGGCCATGGAATGGAGGCCTCTTTTCTTATGGGAGACATGGAATGGAGGACTCTTTTCTTATGGGAGCCATGGAATGGAGGCCTCTCTTCTTATGGGGGCCATGGAATGGAGGCCTCTTTTCTTATGGGGGCCATGGAATGGAGTCCTTGGCTCATTTCTTATGGTAACCATGCAATGGAGGCCTCTTTTCTTATGGGGGCCATGGAATGGAGGTCTCTTTTCTTATGGGAGCCATGGAATGGAGTCCTTGGCTCATTTCTTATGGTAACCATGGAATGGAGGACTCTTTTCTTATGAGAGCCATGGAATGGAGGCCTCTTTTCTTATGGGAATCATGGAATAGAGGCTTCTTTTCTTTTCTTTCATAATAAAATAAAGTATGTAAAAGTAAATACCGGTAAATACACATGGATATTATATACCTAGTAACATCCAGGAATCTTTTATATCACTATAGATTCCTGGATATAATGTCATAAAAGCCACAACTCATCACAAATCAGTTAACCATTAAACAACTTTACAGTCCCTTAGCCGCGTTCTCACACCTAGCGTGGGCGAGTGCCAACAGAGTGTTGAATTTAGATACCTAAGGAAAACCGCTTGAAAAGAAGCACAGTTAAGTGCAATAAAACCTGGAAACTCCCGGAGTGGTGTTTTTGAAGAAACAAAGTACAAATGTGAATGATTATAACAGCAATTCATTAAAAATGTTTAAGTATTAGATAATTGAGCTGGAAGGTTATTATTTTAGGCATAAATTATCTTTAGAGAACCTTACTTTCTCTAAATCCCTTTATCTAGAGCTATTCATTATCTATATTTGTGGCACAAGGAGGAGGGGCCTGTCCAATTGGTATAGATTAGAATAATTATAACCCTTGGAATTAAATGTCTCTGTGCTGAGAACTAATTAGTGACCCTAATTTAGAGAGAATTGTTATTTAGATATAAGTTTTATAAAAATGGTACACACATTTTTATAAGAACTGTTTGTAATTATATGTGTAATTTTAATTTCTCATAATATTTGGACCTTTGCTGTGTCACTTTAATTTAAATCCTTTTCCTGGCTCTCCTTCTCTATCTATACTTCCCGTACCCTTTTAATTCCATTATATTTAGACATCTGCCTGTGTTTATATCCATATACACATTGGATTCAGGACCTTGACTTCATTTTCACAAATGTATTGGAACTTCATGTTTTCCCAAAAAATAATTAACTAACCCTATCATAGATCTTGAGTGGACACTTGAAAGGACAGTAATGGCAGGAGCAGTGCAGGCTCCCTTCAAATGTGAGTAGAGTAATTAAAATAGTAATCTTATCATATATTTAATTTGTTATTCTCCTCTTTTTTCAGGTTCATGAGAATTCAACCCAGATGTGGGAACCATCACATCTAACAGTGCTCTGTTTTATATTTTGTATCTGCACATATTTATATAATCAATTGGCCTGGACAACTTCTTCATGCTCTCTTAAATTGTCTGCTTGTCTGTCCAATATACTTTAAGCAGATTCACCATCCTGATGCACCATAAGCAAACATATTATAGACTACATTTCTGCTTAAAGGACAATTGTGATCAAGATTTGTTTATATGCAATTTTGAATTACAAAATGGTAAAAAGTAAAAAATAAACAGATTCTTCAGGGGTGGGCAAAACTATCCAAAACTTAGACAGGATATGTATTGGAGCCTGAAAAGAAGTGCTTCATAGAGATATATTATCTTTGGAAAAACATTTAGGAATCAAAATTGCACATTTTAGGAGTCTTGGCTCCCAGAATATTTACATATAAGCCCCCCTTGACATCTGCACACTAAGTAGCCATGGAGGTCCTTGCAAGAATTGAATGGGTGTCATCATTTTTCAGTCATCTCCTTAATGTAGGAGTTGCTAATTATGAGTAATTTGCAAGCGCAGTGTAGATAGGAATCAAGTAATGTTTTAGTGAAAATGACAGGGAACGCTCCAAGTAAATTAAGAAGTTTAGTAAAGTAATTTGTAGGGTATTTTCCCAAACATGATAAAAGCATTGTATAGCTAGGCAGAATAATTATGAGACAAGGAGTGGTGCAACATAAGAAAATAGGGAATTGAATAGGGCCCCAAAATGGTAGATTACACAACAGCATAATTGCTCATAAAAGTAATAAATTGGAAGATGAATTTCAAGTGTATTTCTTTAAATATGTCAATTTTAAGTTTTAGTAGGTTTCTCTCTTGCCTCTGGCCCTGTGCATAAGTTGTTAGCTATTTTTGTATTCTTTATGATCTGTGCTTTCAAGAAATATAGACTTTTATATGGCTGCTTGATGTTCTGGAGTAGTATGGTGTTATAAAGCATGATAAGCACATTGGTTTAGATTCCACAACAACATAGTTGTTTACAAAAGTAATACATTAGAAGCTGTGTTATTTTAACATGTGCTCTTGCTACTATGGGGTATTTGCTAGATATAGACATTAAGACCTATACATATTTGGTATCTATTTACTGAGTTCATACTGATATCTCATATTAAAGGGACTTGACCTTTTTTATATGTATTGCATCTGAACCATAGTATTTGGTGATGTGCCACTGTATGTTTTATCTTTTTCAAATGATGCTGTCAAAGCAGAAAAACTTTATTCAAGTCTTTAATTAAATGATATAGGTTTGCCCATGTCAACCAATGTACAGGAATATAGTTGTAGGGGTAACACCCAAAATCCTAATTCACTCGCTCATCATTTCATGCAGTGAATACTGCAACTCACTCCTAAATGACCCTTTCTAGATTCTCCCCTCTCCAGAGGGGGGAGAGGCTCGCAATGAGCACCAAAGGCACTCATCGCGAGGCCAGTAAAGTAGAGGGGGAGAGGCTCCAATTGTGTAGCAAACAGCATTTCCAGGCTTCAATTTTTTTCTCTTAATGTGTAAAGCTCTTTTAAATGACTGAAATAAAAGAATGTCCCGTTACGTGGTCTCTATTTAACTTAATAGGAGGCTGTGAGATATTGTGCAATAAAAAGAGAAAAATGTTTTGTAAACATAAAAAATAGTGATTACTAAAACATAATCACCGGTGTTAAATTCCCCGGGTCTAAAGACGTACATTTTTTCCTTTTTCTTAAATTTCATGCAATTTAATTTTTCATGAAGCCATAAATTCCTCATCTCACATTCTCCCAAAGCTCTTCAGAACTTTTAATTACAAACCCCTTTGCTGTATTTGGGGATTTTTTATGTCAGTACCACTATTGCAGCTTCCTGAAAGTATATGGAATAAATCCCTAAATCTGCAATTATACAAAACAAATCAGATACATTAGAGGGACTTAAGTGTGCCCACAAGCTCAGATTCATTTCTACAGAGCATTTAACCACAATAGTAAATCCAGGTCTTTCTACAACCCTTAAAGAACAATGTATTAAAAGTTTTTTTTGTTTTTTTTTAAGGCAAGCTGTTGCAGTATGTTAAATAATGAGAATTGAGCAGGTTAGTAATAAATTACATATTTTAAAAACATTTATTCCACATGACTCCATTTGCAGCTCTGGTTAAGAACTACATGTACCCATGTGTTGCTGAGGCGCTTATGTGCATTATAGGGGTGTTAGTGCACTCTCTTCCTCCTACATATAATCCCCCTAGAGTGACAAAGTAACAAAGGAGGACATGTGAACAGAAAAAAATAAAAATAAAGTGTTCGAAATTGATGTTTTCTTGTTTTTTAATCATATGCTAAATTCTGCGGGGCAGTATAGCTTTTAAAAAATCAACTTTCAGACCGCTTTACAGGTTGTAAAACATCAGCAACTGTGCAAACCATGCACATAAAATGTTTTAAAAAATTGAAGATAGAGTTACAAAAACTGCCTGAAACAAATATGGCCACTGAAATAATGTTGCAAACTGTATCAGAAAGAAAATGGCTATTGCTTTCAAGTTACAAACACTACCAGAAACAGATAGGGTCACCACACTTATGTTACAAACATAACCAGAAACAAATAGGGTCACCACACTTATGTTACAAAAGCTACCAGAAACAAATAGGGTCACCATACTTATGTTACAAACATAACCAGAAACAAATATGGCCACTGCAATAATGTTACAAACTGTATCAGAAAGAAATATGGCTATTGCAATCAAGTTACAAACACTACCAGAAACAAATATGGCCAGGGATAAGGTACCTACCTCTCCTACAATATAATATTACATACAAGGGTCACATACTAATTTTGCTACCTTTTTAATTGCTGATTGACATTAACTAAAACCTTGGCTTTGCATAAAAGCTGTGTAATCCAGCAGGCATAAGCTTAAAGGAAGCCACGTTTAAAATGGTCTATGGATTGAAGAGCGAGGCATTTGTGGGCACATTTGCATGTCCCTGCTCAGCTTCCCAGAATGCAATGTAATAACTGTTTTTCTGAGCTGGAAGCAGGTTTTTTAACTTGTTTTAGACATTCAAATGTGAGCACAAATGTACTATGTATTATATATATATATATATATACTAGCGAATTGCCCGTCACAAAAAGACGGCATTAAAATTGTAAGGTAGCTAATGCTGTTTGGTGTATGATAATGAAATAAATAATACATTAATAAATGAATATACTTTATGTATTTTGAAGCATTGAGTTGAAGAGCTGGCAATCTGTTTTGATGTTGCTGCAGCATTAGTGGTGTGGAGCTGCTGTGTAAGTGTGATGAATGTGTGCAGTGTAATAGTGTGCGTGCGCGAGACCAAACCGTTAGCGTAGTTGTGTACTTCCGCATTGTTCTAACATGTGGGTAATGTGTGGTATGCGTCTTAGCGGAATATCCGTAGATGTTTTGTGGTGTTTTGCGTGTTTCTTGTGGTGCTTTGCGTGTTTAGAGTGCTGTAGCCTCGTTTTTGTTTTGTTCGGCGGCCATTTTTTCTCTCGCTTAGATAAAAAAATAATTAAACTCTTATTTTGAGTTAAATGAAGGTGTAAGTTGTTTTTTTTGAGGTCCTGGATGCTCCCTCTTGCTGTAGGTAAGCTTTTTATGTATGTGCTGTGTGTATTTATTGTGTTTTTAATTTTTTCATGTCCGCGGGTTGCGGCCGATTTTTACGATGTTGTAATGTGTGCTAACGTGTCTCGTATGGTGTTTGCGTTACGACGTGAAGTTTGTGAGGGCCGCAGTTGCTAGCAAGGAGCGCCTTTGGTGCTCCATGCCAGCTCCATGCCAGCAACTGAGCCCGCAAGCGTTAGCAACAACTCGTATGCTCACAACTATATATGTGAATATATATATATATATATATATATATATATATATATTCAGATGCAAAAACATATATGCTTGAAATAAAACGATAAGAAGCATTTATTAAAAAGCAAATGTGTTTATTAGTCAGTTCTCTGTAACAAAATTATCAGATATTTTGTATCTTGCACAAATCAATAGTTTGCAGTAACAAAGTTACACGTGGTATTTTATCACGTGAGATACAGTTTTATAGTAAAATTCTCCCAAGTTTGTGGATAATGATCAAAAATATTCAATGATTTTCCCCTTTTCTGTCTCTGGGGATTTTCTGACCATTGTTTTAGTTTCTTCAATGTAAACAGGATACTGAACTATGTCCTCGGCTTTATTGTCACAGGAATAAAACGCGTCTGTGTTCACTACACAACTATTGTACCAAAAATGCTAATGTAGGACATTAAAAAGAAATCACTGAAACTGCTCTGTATTATATATATATATATAGCTGAAAAATAGTATAGTATATAATAACCATATAATCACAGTGCGTATATACAGTATCATCTATTGCTTTATCACTTCTGCCTCTTTGCTTTGTATGACTGGTAAGTGTACTTTATTTAATAATGTAAGTTCTTATAAGCTCTGATTTTACTGCCTAAATAAAACAAATAGTTCCCTGTATGGGTCTTCCCACTGCAGCATATTCAGACACAGACTCTGTAGGGCTTCACATGCAATGTAGTGTCCTAGCCTATCATGAGCTGTAAAGGGCAGACCCAAACAGGTGATACTTGTTTGGTTTAGGCAATAAAACACTCATTAATAAAATAAAGTACATGTCAGTAAATAGATACCCAGGGATATTATACAAAGTAACATCCAGGAGCCTTCCATAATATTTTAATATGCATTGTTGGTGGGCCTGAAAAAATATGCTTCGGGAGCCAATATTTATCTTCTACAATCACTTGGTTAGACCTCCTAGTGCAGTGGTGGCGAACCTATGGCACGCGTGCCACAGGTGGCACGCCGTGCCCCTTCTGTGGGCACGCGGCCATAGGTCGCCGGCAGCTTGCTGGGCCTGCTCATCGTGCGCGAGCACGGCGCCTGAGCGCTCTCCCGTCACTGAGGAGGGCTGTGCTAGCGTGCGCGCGCGCGCGGAGGCAAGAGGAAGGTAAGAGATATGGGGCAGGGGAGAGACAAGCGGTAGGGGAGAGACAAGGGAGAGGGGGAGAGAGAAGAGGGTTGAGACAAGGGGGAGGGAGAAGGGGAGAGACAAGAGTGGAGGGAGAGACAATGGTGTAGGGAGCCAATGGGGAGTTGGACAGATAAGGGAGAAGGGGAGAGACAATGGAGAAGGGGGAGACAAGGGGAAGTGGAGAGACAAGAGGGGAAAGAGAAGGGTGGGGGAGACAAGGGAGAAGGGGAGAGAGAAGGGGGAAGACAGTGGAGAATGGGAAAGAGAAGTGTGGGGGAGAGATAGAAGGGTGTGGGAGACAAGGGAGAATAAGAGAGACAAGGTTGGGTGAAACAAGGGGGTAGAGAGAGCAGGGTGGGAGAGACCAGGGGGAGAGACAAGGGTAATGGGAGACACAAGGGGAAGGGGAGAGACAAGGGGGGAGACAATGGGGAGGGGAGAGTGAATGGTGGGAGAGACAAGGGTGGGGGTAGAGACAAGAGTGAGGGAGATACAAGGGTGGGGGAGATACAAGGGTGGGGGAGAGATAAGCGGAGAGAGAGGGAGAGAGGAGGGAGGGAGGGAGGAAGAAAGGAGAGCAGAGAGAAGGGAGGATGGAGAGAAAGAAAATAGGGAGAGGCAGAAGGGAAAGGGAGAAGTAAGAGAGTGAGATGGGAGAGAAGGTAGAGGCACATGAGAGGAAGGGAGAGGAGAGAGAAAGGAAGAGGGAGATGCAAAAGGGAGAGGTAGAGAAGGGAGAGTGAGAGAAGGGAGGAGTGAGAGAGAGGGGAGAGGCAAAAGGGAGAGGTAGAGAATGGAAAGAAAGGAGGAGGGAGAGACACAGGGAAGGAAAGAGACAAGGGGGGGTAGAGGCAAGTGAGAAAACAGAGACAATTGTGAGCGGTACAAGAGAGGAGAAATAAGGGTGGGAGAGAGAGAAGGATGGAGGGAAGAGACAAGGGAGAAGGGGAGATACAGGGGTGGTGGGAGACAAGGAGGAAGGGGAGAGACAAGGGGAGGGGAGAGAGAAGGGTGTATGATCCAAGGGGGGAGAGATGCTTAGAGTTTGCGGCTTTGTTTTCTTTGTATGCAAATCTGGCTCAGTGCTGGTCTTTTCATATTAAAAAATAAAGTTGTTTAACTTGACGTCATTTCCATAATTCACAGAATATTTCTGTATTCCCGCCAGTGGCCAAGAGCTGTATCTGCAAAACAATGTGTTTGTACCTCAGAGATGGGAATAAAGTTTTAAAGAGTTTTGTAATCCGGGCACGCTCCCCACAGCATTGCGCGGGAGGACTGAGGAAAGGCGAGGCGAACCGAGGCATAGCTAGAGCTACTAACCACCACCGACTGTGTCCCCCCCTCCTTCACCAAAGGTAAGAAGAAGGGAGGGGGGGATAAATAAAAATAATTTGATTTTATGATAGGAATAAAAAAAAAATTCTTCCTTTACACACATCACCCCCCCACTCTCTCATACAGCACCCCCCACTCTCTCATACAGCACCCCCCACTCTCTCATACAGTACCCCCCCACTCTCATACAGCACCCCCTACCCACTCACAAACACATACACTGCACCCCTCAATGCAGTGTGTGTATTTATCAGTCTATATGTGTGTACTCAGCTGCGTGTGTGTGTGTACTCAGCTGCGTCAGTATTCAGGTTTAATTGCCATGTTGGCACTTAGAGGGAAAAAAAGTTGGCATGTATTGCGGTTTGGGCACTCGGGCTCAAAAAGGTTCGCCATCACTGTCCTAGTGAGACATTTTTGAAGCATGATAGATGGGCAGCTCGTTATGACATTGGGGGTGCTTCAATTTACTTGATTTACATAAGCGGTGTGTAGAGTAGGGGCAGACGACTGAAAACACTGCACTTTATGCTAAAGATGTAGAAGCATCCAAGATTTTCTCGTGACGCCTTCATAGAAGAACACAGGAGATGCTCACCTACAGCATTACAGTAATCGGCTATTTTACTTTTCACACCTCTGAGAAATCGCGCTTTGTGGATATGATATGCGTTAGGTGTTACGGGTTTTATTTGCAGTAAAAACAAAATAATAAGAGTATGAGAATGAAGTTAGAGGAAGCCAAATATCCTCTATGGAGTAACAGGAGTATTGTTTGTGGACACAGGAGACGTAGAAGTGTTTTTAGAAGGACACATACAGGGAGTGCTGAATTATTAGGCAAGTTGTATTTTTGAGGGTTAATTTTATTATTGAACAACAACCATGTTCTCAATGAACCCAAAAAACTAATTAATATCAAAGCTGAATATTTTTGGAAGTAGTTTTTAGTTTGTTTTTAGTTTTAGCAATTTTGGCGGGATATCTGTGTGTGCAGGTGACTATTACTGTGCATAATTATTAGGCAACTTAACAAAAAACAAATATATACCCATTTCAATTATTTATTTTTACCAGTGAAACCAATAAAACATCTCAACATTTACAAATATACATTTCTGACATTTAAAAACAAAACAAAAACAAATCAGTGACCAATATAGCCACCTTTCTTTGCAAGGACACTCAAAAGCCTGCCATCCATGGATTCTGTCAGTGTTTTGATCTGTTCACCATCAACATTGCGTGCAGCAGCAACCACAGCCTCCCAGACACTGTTCAGAGAGGTGTACTGTTTTCCCTCCTTGTAAATCTCACATTTGATGATGGACCACAGGTTCTCAATGGGGTTCAGATCAGGTGAACAAGGAGGCCATGTCATTAGATTTTCTTCTTTTATACCCTTTCTTGCCAGCCACGCTGTGGAGTACTTGGACGCATGTGATGGAGCATTGTCCTGCATGAAAATCATGTTTTTCTTGAAGGATGCAGACTTCTTCCTGTACCACTGCTTGAAGAAGGTGTCTTCCAGGAACTGGCAGTAGGACTGGAGTTGAGCTTGACTCCATCCTCAACCCGAAAAGGCCCCACAAGCTCATCTTTGATGATACCAGCCCAAACCAGTACTCCACCTCCACCTTGCTGGCGTCTGAGTCGGACTGGAGCTCTCTGCCCTTTACCAATCCAGCCACGGGCCCATCCATCTGGCCCATCAAGACTCACTCTCATTTCATCAGTCCATAAAACCTTAGAAAAATCAGTCTTGAGATATTTCTTGGCCCAGTCTTGACGTTTCAGCTTGTGTGTCTTGTTCAGTGGTGGTCGTCTTTCAGCCTTTCTTACCTTGGACATGTCTCTGAGTATTGCACACCTTGTGCTTTTGGGCACTCCAGTCATGTTGCAGCTCTGAAATATGGCCAAACTGGTGGCAAGTGGCATCGTGGCAGCTGCACGCTTGACTTTTCTCAGTTCATGGGCAGTTATTTTGCGCCTTGGTATTTCCACACGCTTCTTGCGACCCTGTTGACTATTTTGAATGAAACGCTTGATTGTTCGATGATCACGCTTCAGAAACTTTGCAATTTTAAGAGTGCTGCATCCCTCTGCAAGATATCTCACTATTTTTGACTTTTCTGAGCCTGTCAAGTCCTTTTTTTGACCCATTTTGCCAAAGGAAAGGAAGTTGCCTAATAGTAATGCACACCTGATATAGGGTGTTGATGTCATTAGACCACACCCCTTCTCATTACAGAGATGCACATCACCTAATATGCTTAATTGGTAGTAGGCTTTCGAGCCTATACAGCTTGGAGTAAGACAACATGCATAAAGAGGATGATGTGGTGAAAATACTCATTTGCCTAATAATTCTGCACTCCCTGTAGATATCCTCAGAATGTATTGGGGACATAACCCCCGATGAGTAGCCTGGTGTATTGATACAGAAATGAGGAGTATCCTGGTGTATTGATACAGAAATGAGGAGTATCCTGGTGTATTGATACAGCAATGAGGAGTAGCCTGGTGTATTGATACAGTCACAGAGGAGTAGTCTGGTGTATTGATACAGCAATTAGGAGTAGCCTGGTGTATTGATACAGCCACAGAGGAGTAGCCTGGTGTATTGATACAGCCACAGAGGAGTAGCCTGGTGTATTAATACATCCACAGAGGAGTAGCCTGGTGTATTGATACATCCACAGAGGAGTAGCCTGGTGTATTAATACATCCACAGAGGAGTAGCCTGGTGTATTGATACATCCACAGAGGAGTAGCCTGGTGTATTAATACAGCCACAGAGGAGTAGCCTGGTGTATTGATACAGCAATGAGGAGTAGCCTGGTGTATTGATACATCCACAGAGGAGTAGCCTGGTGTATTGATACAGCCACAGAGGAGTAGCCTGGTGTATTGATACAGCCACTGAGGAGTAGCCTGGTGTATTGATACAGCCACAGAGGAGTAGCCTGGTGTATTGATACAGCCACTGAGGAGTAGCCTGGTGTATTGATACAGCCACAGAGGAGTAGCCTGGTGTATTGATACAGCCACTGAGGAGTAGCCTGGTGTATTGATACAGCCACGAGGAGTAGTCTGGTGTATTGATACAGCCACTGAGGAGTAGCCTGGTGTATTGATACAGCCACGAGGAGTAGTCTGGTGTATTGATACATCCACAGAGGAGTAGCCTGGTGTATTGATACAGCCACAGAGGAGTAGCCTGGTGTATTGATACATCCACAGAGGAGTAGCCTGGTGTATTGATACAGCCACAGAGGAGTAGCCTGGTGTATTGATACAGCCACAGAGGAGTAGCCTGGTGTATTGATACAGCCACTGAGGAGTAGCCTGGTGTATTGATACAGCCACAGAGGAGTAGCCTGGTGTATTGATACAGCCACTGAGGAGTAGCCTGGTGTATTGATACAGCCACGAGGAGTAGTCTTGTGTATTGATACAGCCACTGAGGAGTAGCCTGGTGTATTGATACAGCCACGAGGAGTAGCCTGGTGTATTGATACATCCACAGAGGAGTAGCCTGGTGTATTGATACAGCCCCTGAGGAGTAGCCTGGTGTATTGATACAGTCACAGAGGAGTAGCCTGGTGTATTGATACAGCCACCAAGGAGTAGCCTGGTGTATTGATACAGCCACAGAGGAGTAGCTTGGTGTATTGATACAGTCACCAAGGAGTAGTCTGGTGTATTGATACAGCCACAGAGGAGTAGCTTGGTGTATTGATACAGCCACCGAGGAGTAGCCTGGTGTATTGATACAGCCACAGAGGAGTAGCCTGGTGTATAGATACAGTCACTAAAGAGTAGCCTGGTGTATTGATACAGCCACCGAGGAGTAGCCTGGTGTATTGATACAGCCCCTGAGGAGTAGCCTGGTGTATTGATACAGCCCCTGAGGAGTAGCCTGGTGTATTGATACAGCCCCTGAGGAGTAGCCTGGTGTATTGATACAGTCACAGAGGAGTAGCCTGGTGTATTGATACAGTCACAGAGGAGTAGCCTGGTGTATTGATACAGCCACCGAGGAGTAGCCTGGTGTATTGATACAGTCACAGAGGAGTAGCCTGGTGTATTGATACAGCCACCGAGGAGTAGCCTGGTGTATCGATACAGCCCCTGAGGAGTTACCCTTGTGTATTGATACAGTCACAGAGGAGTAGCCTGGTGTATTGATACAGCCACAGAGGAGTAGCCTGGTGTATTGATACAGTCACAGAGGAGTAGCCTGGTGTATTGATACAGCCACCGAGGAGTAGCCTGGTGTAATGATACAGCCACAGAGGAGTAGCCTGGTGTATACATACAGTCACTAAAGAGTAGCCTGGTGTATTGATACAGCCACCGAGGAGTAGCCTGGTGTATTGATACAGCCACAGAGGAGTAGCCTGGTGTATTGATACATCCACAGAGGAGTAGCCTGGTGTATTGATACAGCCACAGAGGAGTAGCCTGGTGTATTGATACAGCCACCGAGGAGTAGCCTGGTGTATTGATACAGCCACAGAGGAGTAGCCTGGTGTATTGATACAGCTACAGAGGAGTAGCCTGGTGTATTGATACAGCCACAGAGGAGTAGCCTGGTGTATTGATACAGCCACCGAGGAGTAGCCTGGTGTATTGATACATCCACAGAGGAGTAGCCTGGTGTATTGATACAGCCCCTGAGGAGTAGCCTGGTGTATTGATACAGCCACAGAGGAGTAGCCTGATGTATTGATACAGCCACCGAGGAGTAGCCTGGTGTATTGATACAGCCACAGAGGAGTAGCCTGATGTATTGATACAGCCACCGAGGAGTAGCCTGGTGTATTTATACAGCCACAGAGGAGTAGCCTGGTGTATTGATACAGCCACAGAGGAGTAGCCTGATGTATTGATACAGCCACCGAGGAGTAGCCTGATGTATTGATACAGCCACCGAGGAGTAGCCTGGTGTATTGATACATCCACAGAGGAGTAGCCTGGTGTATTGATACAGCCCCTGAGGAGTAGCCTGGTGTATTGATACAGCCACAGAGGAGTAGCCTGGTGTATTGATACAGCCACAGAGGAGTAGCCTGATGTATTGATACAGCCACCGAGGAGTAGCCGGGTGTATTGATACATCCACAGAGGAGTAGCCTGGTGTATTGATACAGCCACAGAGGTGTAGCCTGGTGTATTGATACAGCCACAGAGGAGTAGCCTGGTGTATTGATACAGCCACCGAGGAGTAGCCTGGTGTATTGATACATCCACAGAGGAGTAGCCTGGTGTATTGATACAGCAATGAGGAGTAGCCTGGCGTATTGATACAGCCACCGAGGAGTAGCCTGGTGTATTGATACAGCCACAGAGGAGTAGCCTGGTGTATTGGTACAGCCACAGAGGAGTAGCCTGGTGTATTGATACAGCCACAGAGGAGTAGCCTGGTGTATTGATACAGCCACAGAGGAGTAGCCTGGTGTATTGATACAGCCACAGAGGAGTAGCCTGGTGTATTGATACAGTCCCTGAGGAGTAGCCTGGTGTATTGATACAGCAATGAGGAGTAGTCTAGTGTATTGATACAGTCACAGAGGAGTAGCCTGATGTATTTATACAGCCACAGAGGAGTAGCTTGGTGTATTGATACAGCCACCGAGGAGTAGCCTGGTGTGTTGATACAGCCCCTGAGGAGTAGCCTGGTGTATTGATACAGTCACCGAGGAGTAGCCTGGGGTATTGATACATCCACTGAGGAGTAGCCTGATGTATTGATACATCCACTGAGGAGTAGCCTGATGTATTGATACAGCCACCGAGGAGTAGCCTGGTGTTTTGATACAGTCACCGAGGAGTAGCCTGGGGTATTGATACATCTACTGAGGAGTAGCCTGATGTATTGATACAGCCACTGAGGAGTAGCCTGGTGTATTGATACATCCACCGAGGAGTAGCCTGGTGCATTGATACATTCACCGAGGAGTAGCCTGGGGTATTGATACATCCACTGAGGAGTAGCCTGATGTATTGATACAGCCACTGAGGAGTAACCTGGTGTATTGATACAGCCACCAAGTAGTAGCCTGGTGTATTGATACAGCCACTGAGGAGTAGCCTGGTGTATTGATACAGCCACCGAGTAGTAGCCTGGTGTATTGATACAGCCACAGAGGAGTAGCCTGGTGTATTGATACAGCCACCGAGTAGTAGCCTGGTGTATTGATACAGCCACAGAGGAGTAGCCTGGTGTATTGATACAGCCACCGAGGAGTAGCCTGGTGTTTTGATACAGCCACCGAGGAGTAGCCTGGTGTATTGATACATCCACAGAGGAGTAGCCTGGTGTATTGATACATCCACTGAGGAGTAGCCTGATGTATTGATACAGCCACTGAGGAGTAGCCTGGTGTATTGATACATCCACCGAGGAGTAGCCTGGTGTATTGATACAGTCACCGAGGAGTAGCCTGGGGTATTGATACATCCACTGAGGAGTAGCCTGATGTATTGATACAGCCACTGAGGAGTAGCCTGGTGTATTGATACAGCCACCGAGTAGTAGCCTGGTGTATTGATACAGCCACAGAGGAGTAGCCTGGTGTTTTGAAACAGCCACCGAGTAGTAGCCTGCTGTATTGATACAGCAATGCGGAGTAGCCTGGTGTATTGATACATCCACAGAGGAGTAGCCTGGTGTATTGATACAGCCACAGAGGAGTAGCCTGGTGTATTGATACAGCCACCGAGGAGTAGCCTGGTGTATTGATACAGCCACAGAGGAGTAGCCTGGTGTATTGATACAGCCACAGAGGAGTAGTCTGGTGTATTGATACAGCCACAGAGGAGTAGCCTGGTGTATTGATACAGCCACAGAGGAGTAGCCTGGTGTATTGATACATCCACAGAGGAGTAGCCTGGTGTATTGATACAGCCCCTGAGGAGTAGCCTGGTGTATTGATACAGCCACAGAGGAGTAGCCTGATGTATTGATACAGCCACCGAGGAGTAGCCTGGTGTATTGATACAGCCACCGAGGAGTAGCCTGGTGTATTGATACAGCCACAGAGGTGTAGCCTGGTGTATTTATACAGCCACAGAGGAGTAGCCTGGTGTATTGATACAGCCACAGAGGAGTAGCCTGGTGTATTGATACAGCCACAGAGGAGTAGCCTGGTGTATTGATACAGCCACAGAGGAGTAGCCTGGTGTATTGATACAGCCACCGAGGAGTAGCCTGGTGTATTGATACATCCACAGAGGAGTAGCCTGGTGTATTGATACAGCAATGAGGAGTAGCCTGGCGTATTGATACAGCCACTGAGGAGTAGCCTGGTGTATTGATACAGCCACAGAGGAGTAGCCTGGTGTATTGATACAGCAATGAGGAGTAGTCTAGTGTATTGATACAGTCACAGAGGAGTAGCCTGATGTATTTATACAGCCACAGAGAAGTAGCTTGGTGTATTGATACAGCCACCGAGGAGTAGCCTGGTGTGTTGATACAGCCCCTGAGGAGTAGCCTGGTGTATTGATACAGTCACCGAGGAGTAGCCTGGGGTATTGATACATCCACTGAGGAGTAGCCTGATGTATTGATACATCCACTGAGGAGTAGCCTGATGTATTGATACAGCCACCGAGGAGTAGCCCGGTGTTTTGATACAGTCACCGAGGAGTAGCCTGGGGTATTGATACATCTACTGAGGAGTAGCCTGATGTATTGATACAGCCACTGAGGAGTAGCCTGGTGTATTGATACATCCACCGAGGAGTAGCCTGGTGCATTGATACATTCACCGAGGAGTAGCCTGGGGTATTGATACATCCACTGAGGAGTAGCCTGATGTATTGATACAGCCACTGAGGAGTAACCTGGTGTATTGATACAGCCACCAAGTAGTAGCCTGGTGTATTGATACAGCCACAGAGGAGTAGCCTGGTGTATTGATACAGCCACCGAGTAGTAGCCTGGTGTATTGATACAGCCACAGAGGAGTAGCCTGGTGTATTGATACAGCCACCGAGTAGTAGCCTGGTGTATTGATACAGCCACAGAGGAGTAGACTGGTGTATTGATACAGCCCCCTTGTGGTAGCCTGATGTAATGATACAGTCACAGAGGAGTAGCCTGATGTATTTATACAGCCACAGAGGAGTAGCTTGGTGTATTGATACAGCCACCGAGGAGTAGTCGGGTGTATTGATACAGCCACAGAGGAGTAGCCTGGTGTATTGATAAAGCCACCGAGGAGTAGCCTGGTGTTTTGATACAGCCACCGAGGAGTAGCCTGGTGTATTGATACATCAACAGAGGAGTAGCCTGGTGTATTGATACATCCACTGAGGAGTAGCCTGATGTATTGATACAGCCACTGAGGAGTAGCCTGGTGTATTGATACATCCACCGAGGAGTAGCCTGGTGTATTGATACAGTCACCGAGGAGTAGCCTGGGGGTATTGATACATCCACTGAGGGAGTAGCCTGATGTATTGATAAAGCCACTGAGGAGTAGCCTGATGTATTGATACAGCCACCGAGTAGTAGCCTGGTGTATTGATACAGCCACAGAGGAGTAGCCTGGTGTTTTGAAACAGCCACCGAGTAGTAGCCTGCTGTATTGATACAGCAATGCGGAGTAGCCTGGTGTATTGATACATCCACAGAGGAGTAGCCTGGTGTATTGATACAGCCACAGAGGAGTAGCCTGGTTGTATTGATACAGCCACCGAGGAGTAGCCTGGTGTATTGATACAGCCACAGAGGAGTAGCCCTGGTGTATTGATACAGCCACAGAGGAGTAGCCTGGTGTATTGATACAGCCACCGAGGAGTAGCCTGGTGTATTGATACATCCACAGAGGAGTAGCCTGGTGTATTGATACAGCAATGAGGAGTAGCCTGGCGTATTGATACAGCCACTGAGGAGTAGCCTGGTGTATTGATACAGCCACAGAGGAGTAGCCTGGTGTATTGATACAGCAATGAGGAGTAGTCTAGTGTATTGATACAGTCACAGAGGAGTAGCCTGATGTATTTATACAGCCACAGAGGAGTAGCTTGGTGTATTGATACAGCCACCGAGGAGTAGCCTGGTGTGTTGATACAGCCCCTGAGGAGTAGCCTGGTGTATTGATACAGTCACCGAGGAGTAGCCTGGGGTATTGATACATCCACTGAGGAGTAGCCTGATGTATTGATACATCCACTGAGGAGTAGCCTGATGTATTGATACAGCCACCGAGGAGTAGCCTGGTGTTTTGATACAGTCACCGAGGAGTAGCCTGGGGTATTGATACATCTACTGAGGAGTAGCCTGATGTATTGATACAGCCACTGAGGAGTAGCCTGGTGTATTGATACATCCACCGAGGAGTAGCCTGGTGCATTGATACATTCACCGAGGAGTAGCCTGGGGTATTGATACATCCACTGAGGAGTAGCCTGATGTATTGATACAGCCACTGAGGAGTAACCTGGTGTATTGATACAGCCACCAAGTAGTAGCCTGGTGTATTGATACAGCCACCGAGGAGTAGCCTGGTGTATTGATACAGCCACCGAGTAGTAGCCTGGTGTATTGATACAGCCACAGAGGAGTAGCCTGGTGTATTGATACAGCCACCGAGTAGTAGCCTGGTGTATTGATACAGCCACAGAGGAGTAGACTGGTGTATTGATACAGCCCCCTTGTGGTAGCCTGATGTAATGATACAGTCACAGAGGAGTAGCCTGATGTATTTATACAGCCACAGAGGAGTAGCTTGGTGTATTGATACAGCCACCGAGGAGTAGTCGGGTGTATTGATACAGCCACAGAGGAGTAGCCTGGTGTATTGATACAGCCACCGAGGAGTAGGCTGGTGTTTTGATACAGCCACCGAGGAGTAGCCTGGTGTATTGATACATCCACAGAGGAGTAGACTGGTGTATTGATACATCCACTGAGGAGTAGCCTGATGTATTGATACAGCCACTGAGGAGTAGCCTGGTGTATTGATACATCCACCGAGGAGTAGCCTGGTGTATTGATACAGTCACCGAGGAGTAGCCTGGGGTATTGATACATCCACTGAGGAGTAGCCTGATGTATTGATACAGCCACTGAGGAGTAGCCTGGTGTATTGATACAGCCACCGAGTAGTAGCCTGGTGTATTGATACAGCCACAGAGGAGTAGCCTGGTGTTTTGAAACAGCCACCGAGTAGTAGCCTGCTGTATTGATACAGCAATGCGGAGTAGCCTGGTGTATTGATACATCCACAGAGGAGTAGCCTGGTGTATTGATACAGCCACAGAGGAGTAGCCTGGTGTATTGATACAGCCACCGAGGAGTAGCCTGGTGTATTGATACAGCCACAGAGGAGTAGCCTGGTGTATTGATACAGCCACAGAGGAGTAGTCTGGTGTATTGATACAGCCACAGAGGAGTAGCCTGGTGTATTGATACAGCCACCGAGGAGTAGCCTGGTGTATTGATACATCCACAGAGGAGTAGCCTGGTGTATTGATACAGCCCCTGAGGAGTAGCCTGGTGTATTGATACAGCCACAGAGGAGTAGCCTGATGTATTGATACAGCCACCGAGGAGTAGCCTGGTGTATTGATACAGCCACCGAGGAGTAGCCTGGTGTATTGATACAGCCACAGAGGTGTAGCCTGGTGTATTGATACAGCCACAGAGGAGTAGCCTGGTGTATTGATACAGCCACAGAGGAGTAGCCTGGTGTATTGATACAGCCACAGAGGAGTAGCCTGGTGTATTGATACAGCCACAGAGGAGTAGCCTGGTGTATTGATACAGCCACCGAGGAGTAGCCTGGTGTATTGATACATCCACAGAGGAGTAGCCTGGTGTATTGATACAGCAATGAGGAGTAGCCTGGCGTATTGATACAGCCACTGAGGAGTAGCCTGGTGTATTGATACAGCCACAGAGGAGTAGCCTGGTGTATTGGTACAGCCACAGAGGAGTAGCCTGGTGTATTGATACAGCCACAGAGGAGTAGCCTGGTGTTTTGATACAGCCACAGAGGAGTAGCCTGGTGTATTGATACAGCCACAGAGGAGTAGCCTGGTGTATTGATACAGTCCCTGAGGAGTAGCCTGGTGTATTGATACAGCAATGAGGAGTAGTCTAGTGTATTGATACAGTCACAGAGGAGTAGCCTGATGTATTTATACAGCCACAGAGGAGTAGCTTGGTGTATTGATACAGCCACCGAGGAGTAGCCTGGTGTGTTGATACAGCCCCTGAGGAGTAGCCTGGTGTATTGATACAGTCACCGAGGAGTAGCCTGGGGTATTGATACATCCACTGAGGAGTAGCCTGATGTATTGATACATCCACTGAGGAGTAGCCTGATGTATTGATACAGCCACCGAGGAGTAGCCTGGTGTTTTGATACAGTCACCGAGGAGTAGCCTGGGGTATTGATACATCCACTGAGGAGTAGCCTGATGTATTGATACAGCCACTGAGGAGTAGCCTGGTGTATTGATACATCCACCGAGGAGTAGCCTGGTGCATTGATACATTCACCGAGGAGTAGCCTGGGGTATTGATACATCCACTGAGGAGTAGCCTGATGTATTGATACAGCCACTGAGGAGTTACCTGGTGTATTGATACAGCCACCGAATAGTAGCCTGGTGTATTGATACAGCCACAGAGGAGTAGCCTGGTGTTTTGAAACAGCCACCGAGGAGTAGCCTGGTGTATTGATACAGCCACCGAGTAGTAGCCTGGTGTATTGATACAGCCACAGAGGAGTAGCCTGGTGTATTGATACAGCCACCGAGTAGTAGCCTGGTGTATTGATACAGCCACAGAGGAGTAGCCTGGTGTATTGATACAGCCCCCTTGTGGTAGCCTGATGTAATGATACAGTCACAGAGGAGTAGCCTGATGTATTTATACAGCCACAGAGGAGTAGCTTGGTGTATTGATACAGCCACCGAGGAGTAGTCGGGTGTATTGATACAGCCACAGAGGAGTAGCCTGGTGTATTGATACAGCCACCGAGGAGTAGCCTGGTGTTTTGATACAGTCACCGAGGAATAGCCTGGTGTATTGATACATCCACTGAGGAGTAGCCTGATGTATTGATACAGCCACTGAGGAGTAGCCTGGTGTATTGATACATCCACCGAGGAGTAGCCTGATGTATTGATACAGCCACTGAGGAGTAGCCTGGTGTATTGATACATCCACCGAGGAGTAGCCTGGTGTATTGATACAGTCACCGAGGAGTAGCCTGGGGTATTGATACATCCACTGAGGAGTAGCCTGGTGTATTGATACAGCCACAGAGGAGTAGCCTGGTGTTTTGAAACAGTCACCGAGTAGTAGCCTGCTGTATTGATACAGCAATGCGGAGTAGCCTGGTGTATTGATACAGTCACCGAGGAGTAGCCTGGTGTATTGATACAGCAATGCGGAGTAGCCTGGTGTATTGATACAGCCACCGAGTAGTAGCCTGGTGTATTGATACAGCCACAGAGGAGTAGCCTGATGTATTGATACAGTCACCGAGTAGTAGCCTGCTGTATTGATACAGCAATGCGGAGTAGCCTGGTGTATTGATACAGTCACCGAGGAGTAGCCTGGTGTATTGATACAGCAATGCGGAGTAGCCTGGTGTATTGATACAGTCACCGAGGAGTAGCCTGGTGTATTGATACAGCAATGCGGAGTAGCCTGGCGTATTGATACAGTCACAGAGGAGTAGTCTGCTGTATTGATACAGCAATGCGGAGTAGACTGGTGTATTGATACAGCAATGCGGAGTAGCCTGGTGTATTGATACAGTCACCGAGGAGTAGCCTGGTGTATTGATACAGTCACCGAGGAGTAGCCTGGTGTATTGATACAGTCACTAAGGAGTAGCCTGGTGTATTGGTACAGTCACCGAGGAGTAGCCTGCTGTATTGATACAGCCACCGAGGAGTAGCCTGGTGTATTGATACAGCCACAGAGGAGTAGCCTGGTGTATTGATACAGCCACCGAGGAGTAGCCTGGTGTACTGATACAGCCACCGAGGAGTAGCCTGGTGTATTGATACAGCCACCGAGGAGTAGCCTGCTGTATTGATACAGCAATGAGGAGTAGCCTGGTGCATTGATACATTCACCGAGGAGTAGCCTGGGGTATTGATACATCCACTGAGGAGTAGCCTGATGTATTGATACAGCCACTGAGGAGTAACCTGGTGTATTGATACAGCCACCGAGTAGTAGCCTGGTGTATTGATACAGCCACAGAGGAGTAGCCTGGTGTTTTGAAACAGCCACCGAGGAGTAGCCTGGTGTATTGATACAGCCACCGAGTAGTAGCCTGGTGTATTGATACAGCCACAGATGAGTAGCCTGGTGTATTGATACAGCCACCGAGTAGTATCCTGGTGTATTGATACAGCCACAGAGGAGTAGCCTGGTGTATTGATACAGCCCCCTTGTGGTAGCCTGATGTAATGATACAGTCACAGAGGAGTAGCCTGATGTATTTATACAGCCACAGAGGAGTAGCTTGGTGTATTGATACAGCCACCGAGGAGTAGTCGGGTGTATTGATACAGCCACAGAGGAGTAGCCTGGTGTATTGATACAGCCACCGAGGAGTAGCCTGGTGTTTTGATACAGTCACCGAGGAATAGCCTGGTGTATTGATACATCCACTGAGGAGTAGCCTGATGTATTGATACAGCCACTGAGGAGTAGCCTGGTGTATTGATACAGTAACCGAGGAGTAGCTTGGGGTATTGATACATCCACTGAGGAGTAGCCTGATGTATTGATACAGCCACTGAGGAGTAGCCTGGTGTATTGATACAGCCACCGAGTAGTAGCCTGGTGTATTGATACAGCCACAGAGGAGTAGCCTGGTGTTTTGAAACAGCCACCGAGTAGTAGCCTGCTGTATTGATACAGCAATGCGGAGTAGCCTGGTGTATTGATACATCCACAGAGGAGTAGCCTGGTGTATTGATACAGCCACAGAGGAGTAGCCTGGTGTATTGATACAGCCACCGAGGAGTAGCCTGGTGTATTGATACAGCCACAGAGGAGTAGCCTGGTGTATTGATACAGCCACAGAGGAGTAGCCTGGTGTAATGATACAGCCACCGAGGAGTAGCCTGGTGTATTGATACAGCCACAGAGGAGTAGCCTGGTGTATTGATACAGCCCCTGAGGAGTAGCCTGGTGTATTGATACAGCCACAGAGGAGTAGCCTGATGTATTGATACAGCCACCGAGGAGTAGCCTGGTGTATTGATACAGCCACCGAGGAGTAGCCTGGTGTATTGATACAGCCACAGAGGTGTAGCCTGGTGTATTGATACAGCCACAGAGGAGTAGCCTGGTGTATTGATACAGCCACAGAGGAGTAGCCTGGTGTATTGATACAGCCACAGAGGAGTAGCCTGGTGTATTGATACAGCCACTGAGGAGTAGCCTGGTGTATTGATACAGCCACCGAGGAGTAGCCTGGTGTATTGATACATCCACAGAGGAGTAGCCTGGTGTATTGATACAGCAATGAGGAGTAGCCTGGCGTATTGATACAGCCACTGAGGAGTAGCCTGGTGTATTGATACAGCCACAGAGGAGTAGCCTGGTGTATTGGTACAGCCACAGAGGAGTAGCCTGGTGTATTGATACAGCCACAGAGGAGTAGCCTGGTGTTTTGATACAGCCACAGAGGAGTAGCCTGGTGTATTGATACAGCCACAGAGGAGTAGCCTGGTGTATTGATACAGTCCCTGAGGAGTAGCCTGGTGTATTGATACAGCAATGAGGAGTAGTCTAGTATATTGATACAGTCACAGAGGAGTAGCCTGATGTATTTATACAGCCACAGAGGAGTAGCTTGGTGTATTGATACAGCCACCGAGGAGTAGCCTGGTGTGTTGATACAGCCCCTGAGGAGTAGCCTGGTGTATTGATACAGTCACCGAGGAGTAGCCTGGGGTATTGATACATCCACTGAGGAGTAGCCTGATGTATTGATACATCCACTGAGGAGTAGCCTGATGTATTGATACAGCCACCGAGGAGTAGCCTGGTGTTTTGATACAGTCACCGAGGAGTAGCCTGGGGTATTGATACATCCACTGAGGAGTAGCCTGATGTATTGATACAGCCACTGAGGAGTAGCCTGGTGTATTGATACATCCACCGAGGAGTAGCCTGGTGCATTGATACATTCACCGAGGAGTAGCCTGGGGTATTGATACATCCACTGAGGAGTAGCCTGGTGTATTGATACAGCCACCGAGGAGTAGCCTGGTGTACTGATACAGCCACCGAGGAGTAGCCTGGTGTATTGATACAGCCACCGAGGAGTAGCCTGCTGTATTGATACAGCAATGAGGAGTAGCCTGGTGTATTGATACAGTCACCGAGGAGTAGCCTGGTGTATTGATACAGTCACAGAGGAGTAGCCTGGTGTATTGATACAGTCACCGAGGAGTAGCCTGGTGTATTGATACAGCCACCGAGGAGTAGCCTGGTGTATTGGTACCGCCACCGAGTAGTAGCCTGGTGTATTGATAGAGCAATGCGGAGTAGCCTGGTGTCTTGATACAGCCACCGAGGAGTAGCCTGGTGTATTGGTACCGCCACCGAGTAGTAGCCTGGTGTATTGATAGAGCAATGCGGAGTAGCCTGGTGTATTGATACAGTCACCGAGGAGTAGCCTGGTGTATTGATACCGCCACCAAGTAGTAGCCTGGTGTATTGATAGAGCAATGCGGAGTAGCCTGCTGTATTGATACAGCCACCGAGTAGTAGCCTGCTGTATTGATACAGTCACCGAGTAGTAGCCTGCTGTATTGATACAGCCACCGAGGAGTAGCCTGGTGTATTGATACCGCCACCGAGTAGTAGCCTGGTGTATTGATAGAGCAATGAGGAGTAGCCTGGTGTATTGATACCGCCACCGAGTAGTAGCCTGGTGTATTGATAGAGCAATGAGGAGTAGCCTGGTGTTTGGTACAGTCACTGAGGATTAGCCTGGTGTATTGATACAGCAATGCGGAGTAGCCTGGTGTATTGATACCGCCACCGAGTAGTAGCCTGGTGTATTGATAGAGCAATGAGGAGTAGCCTGGTGTTTGGTACAGTCACTGAGGATTAGCCTGGTGTATTGATAGAGCAATGAGGAGTAGCCTGGTGTTTGGTACAGTCACTGAGGAGTAGCCTGGTGTATTGATAGAGCAATGCGGAGTAGCCTGGTGTATTGATACAGTCACCGAGGAGTAGCCTGGTGTATTGATACAGCAATGCGGAGTAGCCTGGTGTATTGATACAGTCACTGAGGAGTAGTCTAATGTATTGATACATCCACTGAGGAGTAGCCTGATGTATTGATACAGCCACTCAGAAGTCCAGATACCTGAGATAGAGGGGATGCTCTTAGCAGCCTTGAGCCAGGGAGAGAGTGAGAAGAAGCCCAGAAGTGTCTGAGATAGAGGGGATGCTCTTAGCAGCCTTGAGCCAGGGAGAGAGTGAGAAGAAGCCCAGAAGTGTCTGAGATAGAGGGGATGCTCTTAGCAGCCTTGAGCCAGGGAGAGAGTGAGAAGAAGCCCAGAAGTGTCTGAGATAGAGGGGATGCTCTTAGCAGCCTTGAGCCAGGGAGAGAGTGAGAAGAAGCCCAGAAGTGTCTGAGATAGAGGGGATGCTCTTAGCAGCCTTGAGCCAGGGAGAGAGTGAGAAGAAGCCCAGAAGTGTCTGAGATAGAGGGGATGCTCTTAGCAGCCTTGAGCCAGGGAGAGAGTGAGAAGAAGCCCAGAAGTGTCTGAGATAGAGGGGATGCTCTTAGCAGCCTTGAGCCAGGGAGAGAGTGAGAAGAAGCCCAGAAGTGTCTGAGATAGAGGGGATGCTCTTAGCAGCCTTGAGCCAGGGAGAGAGTGAGAAGAAGCCCAGAAGTGTCTGAGATAGAGGGGATGCTCTTAGCAGCCTTGAGCCAGGGAGAGAGTGAGAAGAAGCCCAGAAGTGTCTGAGATAGAGGGGATGCTCTTAGCAGCCTTGAGCCAGGGAGAGAGTGAGAAGAAGCCCAGAAGTGTCTGAGATAGAGGGGATGCTCTTAGCAGCCTTGAGCCAGGGAGAGAGTGAGAAGAAGCCCAGAAGTGTCTGAAAGCAAATGGAGATAATTTGTATAATATAAATTTAGAGTAGGGATTGCCACAGTCACACCCAAAGGTAAAGAGCAAGTACATTATATCAATGGTTATTATGGCCCAACAAATCTGCACTTTCTAGCCCAGAAAATACTAACTTTATTAATGTGATAAATAGGCCCGATGCAATTTAGATGTACTGTGTTAGCATTTTATGGACATATAATTATGCAGTGCGTTTACTCCTGTGGTTATAAACCACCATGTGTTGGCTTTATGTCTGAGGCTTAGTTCCTTAAACTGATATTATTTGTCTCCTGGCAGTTTTAGGGTTTTATTGTCTATGTTTTGAAGCTGCAATAGTGGTATTGGGCCAAAGATCCCCATATATAGTGAAGGGATTTTTTAATTAATCTTTTTGTTATCATTGGACAGCGTGGGAGATTATTGGGTGAGGAATTTGTTTCACATGATGAAATATCACTAATTATTTGTTCTTTCATTGAGCTGAGTTCATGAGAAACGACACTACATGAAATTACCAGGAAGCAAAAAAAAAAATGTTCTATAAAGTATAGACCAAAATAGTACCATTGCTGTTGTAGCTGTTTTGTCATTCAGTCATGTTCAACATTCTGTGACCTTATAGACCGCAGCCCACCAGGCACATCTGTCAACCACTGCCCCTTCAATAATCTCATCTATCCATCTCCACCTTGGCCATCCCCTTCTTCAAGTGCCTTCAATCTTTCCAAGCATCTTCTCTTCTCTAGAGAATCCTGTCTTCTCATGATATGGCCAAAATATTTGATCCTGAGCCTCATGATCATACCTTCCTGTGAACAGTTTGTCTTCATATGCTGAACTACTGATTTATTGGATCTTCTTGCAGTCTAAGGACTCAAGACGTTTTTGCCAACATAATTCAAAGGCGTCAATTCTCCGGCGCTCTTCTTTATGTTCCAGCTCTCACACCCATATGTTGCTACTGGAAATACCATACTATCTTTATTTTTTAGTTTGTCAAAGCTTACCATAGCTTTCCTCCCCAGAAGAAAACATTTTGAGTTTTCCAAACGTGTTGACATAATGTGAGCAACACTTTCACAGCATCATCCTGTAGGAATTTGAATACCGTATTTTTCGGACCAAAAGGTGCACCGGATTATAAGGCTCAATATCATTGATCGACTGCTAACGGGTTTATTCTCATACATAAGGTGCACCGGGTTATAAGGCGCACGCATTAAATGAAACAAAACTCTGATAAGTCAAACATTATTCAACTCTATTCAACTCTTTCACAATAACTCTCAACATTGTTCAGTGTTACACACATAAAATACAAAACAATACACTGTCTTTTTTAAGTTTATTCCTCTACCACAAATCCATCAAATTCTTCATCTTCAGTGTCTGAGTTTAACAGTTGGGCGATTTCGGCATCAAACATGCCCGGATCCCTCTCATCATTATCATCATTATCAGAGTCAGTCTCGTTGCTGTTACTTAGCTGTTCAGTGATGATTCCGGCCTTCCTGAAAGCTTGGATGACACTGGAGACTGATACCTGCGTCCAGGCATCCACGATCCACTGGCAGATAGTGGCGTAACTTGCCCGGCGTTGCCTTCCTGTCTTGGTGAATGTGTGTTCACCTTCTATCATCCCAAGCTCCCACTTAGCTCGCAATTTAACTTTAAACTACCTGTTGACACCAATATCTAGCGGCTGGAGTTCTTTGGTTAATCCACCCGGAATGATGGCAAGCACTGAATTCGTTTTCTTCACTTGGGCTTTGACAGTATCGGTCAGATGGGCGCGCATGGAGTCACAGATCAATAGGGACTGAGATTTGTGGAAAAAGCCATTCGGTCTCCTGACGTAAACCTCTCACAGCCACTCCCTCATCTTCTCCTCGCCCATCTAGCCTTTTAGGTTAGCCTTTAAAATGATGCCAACCGGAAAGTTTTCTTTTGGCAAAGTCTTCCTCTTGAAAATTACCATGGGTGGTAGTTTTTGGCCATTCGCCAGGCAACCAAGAACTACAGTGAAGGATGACTTCTCGTTTCCTGTAGTGCGTATAGATACCGTACTGGTCCCTGTTTTCTCAACAGTACGGTTTGCGGGGATATCAAAGGTGAGGGGGACCTCGTCCATGTTGGTGATGTGTTCTGGCAGGATCTTCTTTACATTGAGCTTGTTCTTGCAGTAGGTGCAGAAAATGGTCAGCTTTTCTTCGTAATCCTTTGGCAATTGCTGTGACATAGTACTTCTTGTGTGGATGGAGAGATTACGCCTTTTCATAAAACGGAAGCACCAAGAGGGACCACCTCGAAAGTCGTTGATCTCCATGTCGCGTGCTATCGCTGTTGCTTTGAGTCGAATAGAGACCGTAGAGACGCTTCTACCTGCGGTTCTCTGTTCAAAAACCCACTGTTCAATTTTGTCCTCCAAATGTGGCCATTTCGCTTTGTTGCCTCGGAAACTCAGTTTGGTCTTCTTTACCTGGCTCAGGGCATCTTCTTGCACTTTCGTACCATTGATTCATTAATGTTGAATTCTCTCGCAGCTGCTCTATTTCCATGTTGTACTGCGTGACTGATAGCGTTGTCATAAGCATGTCTCTTAACAGGAGCCATTTTTGGGGCAGCGGGTATAGAAAATTAATAAATGAATGCACACACCTCTTGCTTAATCCAAGCAGTACAGCTTTGTAGCTCACCAAGGCCATGCTAAAACATCTTGATAGATTTTTGAGCGCCGTGTACCACATAAAATCGGTTCTAGGACAGAAAGCACAACCATACATTAGGCGCACCGCATTATAAGGCGCACTGTCGATTTTTGGGAAAGTGAAAGGATTTTAAGTGTGCCTTATGGTCCAAAAAATACGGTAGTTCAGCTGGGATTCCATTACCTCCTACAGCCTTATTATCAGAAAGACATCTTACGGCCCATCTCACTTCACTCTCCAAGATGTCTGGCTCCAGCTCTTTGGACAAATTATTGAGGTCATCACTGCTGTTAGCATATAGATCTTCAGTGTATTCCTGACACCTCTTCTTTAACTGATCTGCTTCTGTTAGGTCCCTGCCATTTGTGTCTTTTATCATGCCCACTTTGGCATGAAAGGTTCCTTTGAGATCCCCAATTTTCTTGAAGAGATCTCTTGACTTTCCCGTCCTGTTATCTTCTTCTATCTTTAATTGTTGTTATATATATATATATATATGATGTATTGAATATCTTTGTAGAACTGGACAACTTCAGCCTCTATAGCATGCATGGCTGGAGCAGAGATTTGGATCCCTGTGATGTTTAAATGGCTTGCCATGAATTCAAATTGAAATCCCTCTGTCATTTATTGGGTTGTAACCGAGTACTACTTTGGCCACCCATTGATTGACTATGAGGTCTACTCCATTTCTTCTGTGAAATTCAACCAACGTAGAAGATCTGGTGGTTGTCTGATGTGAAATATCCCATTCCAATCTATTTGAGTGCACTAATTCACAAGAAATCGATGTCATCTTGACCATATTTTGTTTCCCTTGGTTCATAGTTCTAACATTCCAGGTTCCTATGATGAATTGTTCTTTGCAGCAGCAGACTTTCCTTCCCCTCCAAACACATTCGCAGCTGGGTGTCCTTTCGGGTTTTGGTCCAACCACTTCATTAGATCTGGTGCTACTCTTATTCGCCTTCTGCTCTTCCTAAGTAACTGAGGGGCTCATCTTCCAGGGCCAAATCAGTTTGTTTCTTGTTGTGTTTGTCCATAAAGTTATCTTAGCAAAGTTACTGGAGTGGATTGCTAGTTCCCTCTCCAGTGGACCGCGATTTGTCTGACTTCTGTTCTATGACCTGGCCATTTTGGATTACCTTACATGGTTTAGCTCACAGCTTCATTGAAGTACACAAGCCCCTTCACCAGGACAAGGTAGCCATTCAGAAGGATTAGCCCGATTATTAGCCTAGGTATTCATACAGTCCCTCAAAGAGTAGCCTGATGTATAATATATATTTCGTCACACACAAAGGTATATAATACGTACACTATATCAATAATGGTTATTATGACCAAAAAATCTGGACTTTCTAGCCTAGAAAATATAAATTTGATTAATGTGTTAAATAAGCCATATTTATTTAAAACTCCCATGCAATTTTGATGTACTGTGTTAGCATTTTGTAGACTTATTCATGCAGTGAAAGAACTAAGACATGGGTTTACTCCTGTGGTTAAAACCACCATGTGTTGGCTTTATGTCTGAGGCTGTGAACACGGTTTAGTTCCTTAAACTGATATTATTTGTCTCATGGCACATTTAGGGACTTATTTTCTATATTTTGAAGCTGCACTAGTGGTATTGGGTTAAAAATCCCCATATATAGTGCAGGGCTTTTTTAATTAACTCAATCTTAATTTGGAGTCTCTTATTGGAATTAAATCCTGGATATTTAATATATTGAAATTGTCATTTTTGACCAAAAAGATAGACAAAATAGAAATACCCTTATGAAATGGCTCCGTAAGGAAATAGTGCTTAAAATATAACCTTTATTAAGTGTGGTTAAAAATAATATTAAAACAAATAAAAATATTAAACTAATAGGTTGATTAATACCTAATATAAATATTGATCGACGTCTTAGTTTATTATTTTTATTTTTTTTAATATTATTTTTAACCACACCTAATAAAGGTTATGTTTTAAGCACTATTTCCTTATGGGCCATTCCATAAGGATATTTCTATTTTGACTATCTTTTTAGTCAAATTTGATGATGTTTTATTAATTATTGGATAGTGTGGGAGATTATAGTTTCACATGATGAAATATCACCATCACTAACTATTTGTTATTTCATTGAGTTGAGTTCATTACATAGTTACATAGTTACATAGTAATTGAGGTTGAAAAAAATGTTTTTGTCCATCAGGTTCAACCTTTTAAGATCTCCTCTGATCTGCAATATGCAAATTAGTTGTTAATTAATCCAGAGAAAGCAAACTGAAAAACACCCCAAGTGAAACACAGCCAATTGTCTCAAAAGGAAAACAAAACAAATTCCTTCCTGACCCCAGATACTGTGGATTGGATTTCTCCCTGGGTCATTACTCTCTCTCTATTTAACCAGGATAACCCTGAATGCCCTTTTTAATAAAAAATATATCCATTCCTTTTTAAAGTAATCTATCGAATATGCTGTCACCACCTCCTTTGGTATTCCACAGATTAACCACCCTTACAGTGAAGAACCCTTTTCTTTCTTTGAGGTGGAATCTTTTTACTTCTAACCTCAAGGTATGTCCTCTTGTCAGCTGAAAACCTCTTGGCACAAAAAGCTCCCTTGACAAATCTATATATTGACCCTGGATGTATTTATATAAGGTAATCATATCCCTTTGTAGACACCTTTTTTCTAGAGAAAATAAGTTTAATTTGGTTAGTCTTTCTTCGTAACTTTTAGCCATATTAAATTCCAGTCTGTGAAGCACGTAACGGCTGCAAGGTCCAAATTTGCCCTAATTAAGTTGCTATTAAATTAGAAAGGGCTGCTAGCTACGAGCGAGAGAGGTTATTTCGTAAACCAGTTTGCGGCCGTCAGGGTTACGTGCTCGAACGCAAACTGCAGCCCACCAGGCACATCTGGCAGACAGTTCCCCGTCAACAACCGCATCTATCCATCTCCGTCTCTGCCGTCCCCTTCTTCTTGTGCCTTCAATCTTTTTCAGCATCAGAGTCTTTTCTAGGGAATCCTGTCTTCTCATTCTAGGGACAATATATTTGAGCTTCTGCCTCATGATCAAACCTTCCAGTGAACAGTTTGACTTAATTTCCTGTAGTATTGATGGATTGGATCTTCTTGCAGTTCAAGCAGTTTTCTCCAACACCACAATTCGAAGGCGTCAATTCTCTGATGCTCAGCCTTCTTTATGGTCCAGCTCTCACATCTGTCACCATCTAAAAAGATCTTGAAACCCAGGAAACTCAAATCTGTTACTGCCTCCACTTCTTTTACCATCTATTTTTCCCAGGAACTGCGATTGCTGCTTGTCATGATCTTAGTCTTTGTAATTTATAGTGTTAGTGGTGAATTAATGTTTTTTTCAATATTATGGGCTGCACTTTTTTAAAATTTTTGTATGTCCTGTATTCACTCTTCCCCTTTCCCTTTTTTCCTTTTTATTATTATATCTTTTGTATTATATTTGTCTAGTTTGATACTGTCTCTATTTTTGTTTTTAGTGTAGAGACCAGATAATATTCTGTTCAGATTGAGTGTGTTGACAAAAGAGAAAGAGAGGTTTGACAACAAAAGAATATACCTCTTGTATACCAAGGGGTAACTAAGCTGTTTGCACATGATTTTATGTCAGTGCATCTTCTGCAGGCCTCATTCAAGTAAGAAGTTGCAAGAAGTGACGTCAATCAGGTTTCTTTTATTTACAAGCTT
Organism: Discoglossus pictus; assembly: GCA_027410445.1. Taxonomy (NCBI): domain Eukaryota; kingdom Metazoa; phylum Chordata; class Amphibia; order Anura; family Alytidae; genus Discoglossus; species Discoglossus pictus. The sequence continues at coordinate 559,612,873 of CM050163.1, forward strand.
GGAGAATACAACACAGATCACAAGGAAACGTGCACTGTGGTCTGGTCTTATCACACTTCACTTTAGCCACATATAACTTTACTTCAGGGGGTGGAAAATATTGTTAAAAGTTTGTGAAAAGAAACATGTGACATAAAACATGGGAAAATAAACTGTTGCAAGTTTTGTTAGCATGACCACATAGCAGAAATACAATACAGAAATACACAGTTGCTGGTGGTCTAAAGAGGCAATAATTGGCATGCAAGCTACACCTCGGGATCGGCAAACACACCAAGTACTGTGCAAGTTAGTTACTGGGGCTAATAGCACAGGTTTCACCATTGTCTCCCTTGGCAATGAGTAGAAGTCCCAATTTTTTTCCGCCCACAGGTTTTCAATATGGCACCTCCCCCTGGGCAGCTGCACTCCAGATACAATACTTGATTCAGGGTTGGGATATCAGGACCTTGTACAACCTGGGGCATGACTAAAAATAGTAATTACTTACCCATCTATTCTGTAGCCTTCTTTATAAGACCATTAATGTGAGTCTTTAAGATTGTTTAAGTGGGGTTAAAAATCAAATATACCATTTCCTGTGAACTCCTAATTAAAATGTAATTTATTCAACTTTTACCCCATTTAATAAATCGTCTCTATAATATCCATTGGATGTAGGGATATTAACACTGCTTTATCTCATATTAATTTGGTCTATTCTCCTAAATATGAAAAAAAAAACGTTTAATTAGTCTGCATTCACAAATTACCTTACTATTATTGTCTTATTTTAATTATACATTTATTTATTTTTATTTTGCAATTTTTCATTGTACATCATTTTTTCTGAAAAATAAAACCATCAAAAAATCTAAACATTCTCTATTCTTGTTTAGGGTTATAAACTTCCATTGTCAATCATTAGTGTTTCAGGATTTTATATTGTATACATTGTATTTATTATCGAAATGGTTCAATGATTAGTTTGGAGTGAATTTGTTAAGATTGATAAATCAGTTAAAACAGAAATAATAGATTCTCAAAGTGTTTTTTTTTTTTTTTTAAATCACTGCATTAATATTTTAATTTTGGATGCAGTTTTTTGGATTTTTTTTTAATAGGACCCGTAATCTGAAAGTCATTAGTCTAGTAAATTTATGTTCATTGTGAAAAATAGAGATTTTTCTTGAAATTCAATGTAAATATCCATTTTTGAATAAGAGCCAAGTTTCGTTTCAGATCCTCTCTATCCTCTTTTAGCTTTGTCTCTTTATGGTCTGTATAATACATCATTATATGATAGTGTTTTATTTTTAGGTTTCCTGGTAAAGTACTCAGGATATTCTAGAGGCAGATGGACACATGGGATTTTAGCACAAAGGAGGATGTGAAACTATGCGTTTTTTACTCACAAATGTGAGGGATACACTAAAATCATGTTATTTCAGCCAAACTGAGCTTAAGCCTCTCAGACACATGAAGTGTAAAGGTGTGTACCCTAAGTGAGTGAGATTGTCTCGCTAAACCATAAACTTTTTTTATGTGAGTACCATCCTTAACATAGGTGATATGTGATGATGTCTAATGAATGTACATTATAAGGAATTCATGAATATTTTGTTTAGATCTGGCTTATTAACAGAAGAGTCAAGAAAAGGAATTCACAATCCCTCATCTGGACGACTACATATTGTATATGGCTTTAAGTAAAAGTTCTCCCACACACAGTTCCGCAATACTATATATTTATACTGTATATATATATATATAGAGTGGGCAAAAGAGCGATAGAAGCCCTCCACCGTTCAGTAAATAAATAGTACATCTGTGTTCACATTTGAATGTCTAAAACAAGTTAAAAACCTGCTTCCAGCTCAGAACTCCGAGAAAAAAAGTCATTCTGGGAAGCTGAGCCGGGACATGCAAATGTGCCCACAAATGCCTCGCGCTTCAATCCATAGCCATTTTCAAACATGGCTTCATTATTACACAGCTTTAATGCAAAGTCAAGGTTGGATTATACACAAGCTGAGAATCCCATCCATGTAACATGGCTTTGAGTTAAAGCTGTGTAATACAGCAGGCATAAGCTTAAAGGAAGCCATGTTTAAAAATGGCTATGGATTGAAGAGCGAGGCATTCGTGGGCACATTTGCATGTCCCGGCTCAGCTTCCCAGAATGCAGTGTAATAACTGTTTTTCTCAGAATTCTGAGCTGGAAGCCGGTTTTTAACTTGTTTTAGACATTCAAATGGGAACACAGATGTACTATGTATTTACTATATATATATATATATATATATATATAAATACACATCCCAACTATTTATTGATAAAAGTAAAAAAATGTCTGATATAATATAAAGGTCCTGTACTCTTGCTCTATAGAGATATAAAAAATGCTCACTCCATACTAGACAGATAAAAAATTATACAGCTCCTGCTCTCTCTCTATAGATATATACCTTATGCTTCCTCCATACTCTATAAGACGTATAGCTCCAGCTTTCTAATACTATACACAGTCCCCCACATTGCAGATATGTTCTTCATGATTGTCAGTATCTGGAATGTCACATTTGAAGGATTTAATGCAAAAAATCCAATGTGACATTACTATCACCTAAGGGAGGAGACATTGGAAGGGGTGCATGTGCCGGCTCACCCCCTTCCAATATAGCACCACCAAGTAAGGAGCACAAGCTGACCATCTATGATCACCCAACCCCCTGGGATCCACAACAGATGGTACGTACATATTGAATGTCCTGGAAAGGCTTAAAAAGGGTTTCAATCACTCGCAGTTGTTAGTGATTTGGAAGAGACTTTTTTCCCCCATTAATAAGATGGGGAACAGCTTTGGGCACCTTAACCTTCCAGATAGGAGGTTCCCTTCAAGGGACTTAGTCCTCCCGTACCCTGTATAGAACGTTTAGTGGAATTGTCCTTTAATAATAGGAACCATTAGCCAAAATCTTCTCTTACACAGATTTTCTGCTAAAGATAAAGGCCAACATTCAGTTGAGCTTTCGGTCATTACTATAGCCCGTAAGTGAGCTTGCAAGCTAATTTGCTATTCAATTGGCTTCTTTTTTCGGGTTTGGAATGGCTTACGAGTTATGGGCTTGAAAAATGTGTGATGATGAAACTTACAGCCTCCTGAAGCCGTTGATATTTTACCTTCGCATGACTAAAATCGCATATCGCTTTCAATTGCTCAATTTCCCCAAGCCGGCAAATGGTTTCACACATTTGTAAATGGCAAAAGAAGGAGAAAATCCTAGGAGTGCTAGAGAGGACCCACATGGGGATTAAACACCTATTTGTAGTACTTTAAATGCAAATAAAAAATCAATACAGCAATGTAAATAATGGGGAAAGCGATGATAGACGTTAGAATTAATTGCACAACAGTCTCAAGCTCGCAAATCCCCAATAAAATAAATATATTTTGCAGTGTCAATTCAGGATTAAATGGATCTTGGGTATCAATGAGTTAATACATATCAGGCCACCCATATGAACTAGAACAGTATTGGCATTCATTTTCATAATTCTGTAATTTGCGGGTTTGTGAGTCTGATCGCATATTGGACCCCGAACCTAATTGATTGACATGTAACCTCCATGTGTTATTGCCATAATAATGACAATCTCATTTTCTATTGGCTGATTTGAAATGGGAGGTTACGGGCTTGCTTAATTGATCAGGATTGAACGGTTTACGGTTTTGTCTTTGGGACAGTAACTTGTGGGCTTTAGTAATTGAATAGCATCGCAATCGCAGACGAACGGGAGCCTGCAAGTCACCTGCAGACATTTGGCCCACTACAGGGGAGTTGCAGGCTTCAAATTGAATGTGGCTCAATGTTAGAGGAGCATTTCTGGCCTTTCAAAGTATTTGAATGAAATTATTAATGGTGACAGTTTTATTAGTGTATTGTGTAACGGACATTTTGCTAGTATTAATAATTTGCAAAACTAATATTTTTAGACAAATGCAATGACTTTACTTGGGGATGAAGTTCTGAGAAATGATGAGTACAAGACCAAATTAAGTGGAATCTGTGCAACTTTTTATATCTTTATTTTATAGCAAATGAAACCTGCAAGTCATTAGCATGGACACTTTCCCATATGACAGGGAGGTATTTCTGGTAAGTGCTTGTCTTGATGTATTATAGATTTTTTTTTGTCCAGTGTAAATATTACTACAATATGGTTTTGTTTTTACTTTGCATTGGATAAGATCCAAATCATGGTCTGGTTTTCATTCTGGTCTCTTCTGCGTTCATACATTACAAGATTACAGTTCAGTAATTAACCCTAACTGTACCCAATTACCCCTAACTGTACCTAATTAACTCTAACTGTACCTAATAAACCCTAAATGTGCCCAATAAACCCCTATCCTATGCTATTAACCCCCTCTTCCCTATGCTATGAACCCCACTTCTATTCTATCCTATTAACCCCCCTCTACCATACCCCATCCTATTAACCCCTACACTACCTACCTAACCCCCTAATAACCCCCCAACCCCCTAATAAACTCCCCAACACCCCACTAATAACAACAAATAAAAACACCCACTTTACAGAAAACAAACCCCCCACTAAGTACCAACATTAACAAATGACTAACTACAGAAACTAAAGAAGCATTACAGAAAAAAAAATAAACTTACACATAAAATAAAAAAGACTTACACAAACTAAAAACCAATATCAAAATAAAAATAAACCTACAACCTGTTAAAAGGAAAGGGTTAATTAGTCCACTGATCTTTGCCAAAATGCCATGCCAGCGGTGTCCAGCGATGCCCTGGTCTTCAGTCTTCTGTGCCAGGAATGGCCCCTCCAACAATGTCCCAACATCCTGTAACACCTACAAAACAAAATAAAAAACATTACAGTAAATAAACATATCCTGACAACCTGTAATAAAAAAGGGTTAATAGTCCACTGACACGGCCAAAATGCCCCTCCAGCGGTGTCCATCAATGCCCTGGTCTTCACTCCTTCGGGCCAGAAAAGGCCCCTCCAACAAATTCCAGACGTTCTAAACAAGGGGTTGTTTTTTTTAGGGGGTTAGGTAGGTAGTGTAGGGGTTAGTAGGATAGGGTAGGATAGAGGGAGGTTAATAGGGTAGGATAGAGGGGGGTTAATAGGGTAGGACGGAGGGGGGTTAATAGGATAGGGTAGAGGGGGGGTTAATAGGATAGAATAGGGGTTTATTGGGTACATTTAGAGTTAATTAGGTACAGTTGTAGTGCAGTCCTTTTAGGACCTTTAAGGTGCATTAAGGACCTGTGAGGTGGGTAATTTGAATTTTAAATGCTGCGGGGGCCCCGATCGAGACCCCCGCAGCGAGGGTTAATATAGGGACCCTGTGGGGGTACAGATGGAGACCCTGCAGCATACGGGGGTTAATTTTAGGTGCTGTGGGGGTACTTACATTACCCCTGTGTCCGTAGATAACTATTTGTGTGCCGTGGGTCCGTTAAGGACCTCTGAGGTCCTTTAAGGACCCGCAGGGTGGGAAATTAGAATTTTTAATTGCTGCAGGTTCCTGATTGGGACCCCTGGAGCAAGGGGTTAAAGTGAGGAACCTGCGGGGGTCCCGATTAGGACCCCTGCATCATGAGGGTTTACTTTAGGAGTGGGGGTTTAGGAGCAGAGGGGACGTTTAGGGGTAGCATATGTAAGGGCTTTAAACTCTCACTGTTCCCATGTACAAACTATCACATTAGATAAGATTTGAGTTTTGTTTTCTGGTTTCCTCCTCTCCATCCTGCTCTCTCATGTGTCCATAAATGATCTCATTACTGTGCTATGATGGCGAGCTCATTGGCATTCAGCAAAGAGAATGATGATTATGTATCTGGCCCCCAACACCAGACCCCTGACTCAGATTGTCTCTCAGACACCATTGCTCAACGCTATTTACTTTCCCTGGAAGATGTGTAGTGTGACTGAATTGTTACTGTTTAGTCTAATAAGGGGAGGGTAGGAGAGAGCGCACCACTATGTAGTGATGATCATTCACTGAGCTGACCCTAATATATAGTATATTATATATTATATATTACAATGGGCTCTCAGAAAAGTTAGAAGATAACATCCATACACACGAATATCTCTCGTTCTTGTCTTTTCATATTTTTTGGACACTGAGTGAATGGTGTCACTACAGAAAAGCAGCAGAACTCACAGTGCATGGCGCGTGGCTCACAATGAGCGCAGAGGGTGCTCAGAGGAGCAAAAGTACACCAGGGAGAGGTTCGCAATGAGCGCCGAAGGTGCTCAGACGACCGAAAAACAGCCTTACAATTTTATAACATTTTTAGTAATATATAATTATGTGATGACTGACACCAGTCAGCCTCAGTAGTTATTTTTATGTTATGTTTTAGTGCAAAATACACAATACGAAAACCAGACCCCTATATATGACTTGTAAGGTTCATCAGGAAATCTTAAAGATAAAACTCCCTTTATTTTACTTCATGCTTTTGAGATTTATTACTCAGACATTTGAAGGAAAAAATTCAGTTTCCAGAAAAAATATTTTGGCTTCAGATAATAAATAAAAAAGCCCCCTCTTACTGCATCTTCCCATCAAGGTCTTCGAGGAAGCAGCAAAGAGTTTTATCTCAGGATAAAAGAAATATAAATTGTCTGATTCCCTCACACTTTACTGTAAGAGAAGCTGCATCCTGTTTAGTGAGAGGACCCCATTATATGTTTGTTCTGCGCTGCCAAGAGAATAAACACTCACTAAGCTGTCGTTCCACTGTGTCGGTGAGTTGTGCGAACCGTTGTGTGTTAGGTACTGTGTGTGAGGTGCTGTGTGTGAGGTGCTGTGTGTGAGGTGCTGTGTGTGAGCCGCTGTGTGTGAGCCGCTGTTGTGTAAGGCGCTGTGTGTGAGGCGCTGTGTGTGAGCCGCTGTGTGTGAGGCGCTGTGTGTAAGGCGCTGTGTGTGAGGCGCTGTTGTGTGAGCCGCTGTTGTGTAAGCCGCTGTTGTGTGAGCCGCTGTGTGTGAGGTGCTGTGTGTGAGGTGCTGTGTGTGAGGCACTGTGTGTGAGGCGCTGTGTGTGAGGTACTGTTGTGTGAGCCGCTGTTGTGTGAGCCGCTGCTGTGTGAGCCGCTGCTGTGTGAGCCGCTGTGTGTGAGCCGCTGCTGTGTGAGCCGCTGTTGTGTGAGCCTCTGTTGTGTGAGCCGCTGTTGTGAGCCACTGTTGTGTGAGCCGCTGTGTGTGAGCCGCAGTGTGTGAGCCACTGTTGTGTGAGCCGCTGTGTGTGAGCCGCTGTGTGTGAGCCGCTGTTGTGAGCCACTGTTGTGTGAGCCGCTGTGTGTGAGCCGCAGTGTGTGAGCCGCTGTTGTGTGAGCCGCTGTGTGTGAGCCGCTGTTGTGTGAGCCGCTGTTGTGAGCCACTGTTGTGTGAGCCGCTGTTGTGTGAGCCGCTGCTGTGTGAGCCGCTGCTGTGTGAGCCGCTGTGTGTGAGCCGCTGCTGTGTGAGCCGCTGTTGTGTGAGCCTCTGTTGTGTGAGCCGCTGTTGTGAGCCACTGTTGTGTGAGCCGCTGTGTGTGAGCCGCAGTGTGTGAGCCACTGTTGTGTGAGCCGCTGTGTGTGAGCCGCTGTGTGTGAGCCGCTGTTGTGTGAGCCGCAGTGTGTGAGCCGCTGTGTGTGTGAGCCGCTGTGTGTGAGCCGCTGTGTGTGAGCCGCAGTGTGTGAGCCACTGTTGTGTGAGCCGCTGTGTGTGAGCCGCTGTGTGTGAGCCGCTGTTGTGTGAGCCGCAGTGTGTGAGCCGCTGTGTGTGAGCCGCTGTTGTGTGAGCCGCAGTGTGTGAGCCGCTGTTGTGTGAGCCGCTGTTGTGTGAGCCGCAGTGTGTGAGCCGCTGTGTGTGAGCCGCTGTGTGTGAGCCGCTGTTGTGTGAGCCGCAGTGTGTGAGCCGCTGTGTGTGAGCCGCTGTTGTGTGAGCCGCAGTGTGTGAGCCGCTGTTGTGTGAGCCGATGTTGTGTGAGCCGATGTTGTGTGAGCCGCAGTGTGTAAACCGCTGTTGTGTGAGCCGCAGTGTGTGAGCCGCAGTGTGTGAGCAGCTGTTGTGTGAGCCTCTGTTGTGTAAGCCGCTGTGTGTGAGCCGCTGTGTGTGAGCCGCTGTTGTGTGAACCGCTGTGTGTGAGCCGCTGTGTGTGAGCCGCTGTGCGTGAGCCGCTGTTGTGAGCCGCTGTTGTGTGAGCCTCTGTTGTGTGAGCCGCTGTGTGTGAGCCGCTGTGTGTGAGCCGCTGTTGTGTGAGCCGCTGTGTGTGAGCCGCTGTGTGTGAGCCACTGTTACGAGCCTCTGTTGTGTGAGCAGCTGATCTGTGAGCCGCTGTGTGAGCCGCTGTGTGTCAGCCGCAGTGTGTGAGCCGCTGTGTGTGACCCGCTGTGTGTGAGCCACTGTTGTGTGAGCCGCTGTGTGTGAGCCGCTGTGTGTGAGCCGCTGTTGTGAGCCGCTGTTGTGAGCCGCTGTTGTGTCAGCCGCAGTGTGTGAGCCGCTGTGTGTGAGCCGCTGTTGTGTGAGCCGCTGTTGTGAGCCACTGTTGTGTGAGCCGCTGTGTGTGAGCCGCTGTGTGTGAGCCTCTGTTGTGTGAGCCGCTGTTGTGAGCCGCAGTGTGTGAGCCGCTGTGTGTGAGCCGCTGTGTGTGAGCCGCTGTTGTGTGAGCCGCAGTGTGTGAGCCGCTGTTGTGTGAGCCGCTGTTGTGTGAGCCGCAGTGTGTGAGCCGCAGTGTGTGAGCCGCTGTTGTGTGAGCCGCTGTTGTGTGAGCCGCAGTGTGTGAGCCGCTGTTGTGTGAGCCGCTGTTGTGTGAGCCGCAGTGTGTGAGCCGCTGTGTGTGAGCCGCTGATGTGTGAGCCTCTGTTGTGTGAGCCGCAGTGTGTGAGCCGCTGTTGTGTGAGCCGCAGTGTGTGAGCCGCTGTTGTGTGAGCCGCTGCTGTGTGAGCCGCTGTTGTGTGAGCCGCTGTTGTGAGCCACTGTTGTGTGAGCCGCTGTGTGTGAGCCGCTGTGTGTGAGCCTCTGTTGTGTGAGCCGCTGTTGTGAGCCGCAGTGTGTGAGCCGCTGTGTGTGAGCCGCTGTGTGTGAGCCGCTGTTGTGTGAGCCGCAGTGTGTGAGCCGCTGTTGTGTGAGCCGCTGTTGTGTGAGCCGCAGTGTGTGAGCCGCAGTGTGTGAGCCGCTGTTGTGTGAGCCGCTGTTGTGTGAGCCGCAGTGTGTGAGCCGCTGTTGTGTGAGCCGCTGTTGTGTGAGCCGCAGTGTGTGAGCCGCTGTGTGTGAGCCGCTGATGTGTGAGCCGCTGTTGTGTGAGCCGCAGTGTGTGAGCCGCTGTGTGTGAGCCGCTGTTGTGTGAGCCTCTGTTGTGTGAGCCGCAGTGTGTGAGCCGCTGTTGTGTGAGCCGCAGTGTGTGAGCCGCTGTTGTGTGAGCCGCAGTGTGTGAGCCGCTGTTGTGTGAGCCGCTGTTGTGTGAGCCGCAGTGTGTAAACCGCTGATGTGTGAGCCGCTGTGTGTGAGCCGCTGCTGTGTGAGCAACTGTTGTGTGAGCCGCTGTTGTGAGCCGCTGTGTGTGAGCCGCTGTGTGTGAGCCGCTGTTGTGAGCCGCTGTTGTGTGAGCCTCTGTTGTGTGAGCCGCTGTGTGTGAGCCGCTGTTGTGAGCCGCTGTTGTGAGCCGCTGTTGTGTCAGCCGCAGTGTGTGAGCCGCTGTTGTGTGAGCCGCTGTTGTGAGCCACTGTTGTGAGCCGCTGTTGTGAGCCGCAGTGTGTGAGCCGCTGTGTGTGAACCGTTGTGTGTGAGCCGCTGTTGTGTGAGCCGCTGTTGTGAGCCGCTGTTGTGTGAGCCTCTGTTGTGTGAGCCGCTGTGTGTGAGCCGCTGTGTGTGAGCCGCTGTTGTGAGCCGCTGTTGTGAGCCGCTGTTGTGTCAGCCGCAGTGTGTGAGCCGCTGTGTGTGAACCGTTGTGTGTGAGCCGCTGTTGTGTGAGCCGCTGCTGTGTGAGCCGCTGTTGTGAGCCACTGTTGTGAGCCGCTGTTGTGAGCCGCAGTGTGTGAGCCGCTGTGTGTGAACCGTTGTGTGTGAGCCGCTGTTGTGTGAGCCGCTGTTGTGTGAGCCGCTGTTGTGTGAGCCACTGTTGTGAGCCGCTGTTGTGAGCCGCTGTTGTGTGAGCCACTGTGTGTGAGCCGCTGTTGTGTGAGCCGCTGTTGTGTGTGAGCCGCTGTGTGTGAGCCGCTGCTGTGTGAACCGTTTTGTGTGAGCAGCTGTTGTGTGAGCCACTGTTGTGAGCCACTGTTGTGTGAGCCGCTGTGTGTGAGCCGCAGTGTGTGAGCCGCTGTTGTGTGAGCCGCAGTGTGTGAGCCGCTGTGTGTGAGCCACTGTTGTGAGCCGCTGTTGTGAGCCGCTGTTGTGTCAGCCGCAGTGTGTGAGCCTCTGTTGTGTGAGCCTCTGTTGTGTGAGCCGCTGTTGTGTGAGCCACTGTTGTGAGCCGCTGTTGTGAGCCGCTGTGTGTGAGCCACTGTTGTGAGCTGCTGTGTGTGAGCCGCTGTTGTGTGAGCCGCTATGTGTGAGCCGCTGTTGTGTGAGCCGCTGTTGTGTGAGCCGCTGTTGTGTGAGCCGCTGTGTGTGAGCATCTGTTGGGAGCCGCTGTGTGGGAACTGCTGTTGTGAGCCCTTGTTGTGTGAGCCACTGTGTGTGAGCCGCTGTTGTGTGAGCCGCTGTTGTGTGAGCCGCTGTGTGTGAGCTGCTGTTATGTGAGCCGCTGTTGTGTGAGCCTCTGTTGTGTGAGCCTCTGTTGTGAGCCGCAGTGTGTGAGCCGATGTGTGTGAGCCGCTGTTGTGTGAGCCACTGTTACGAGCCTCTGTTGTGTGAGCCTCTGTTGTGAGCCGCAGTGTGTGAGCCGATGTGTGTGAGCCGCTGTGTGTGAGCCACTGTTACGAGCCTCTGTTGTGTGAGCCTCTGTTGTGAGCCGCAGTGTGTGAGCCGATGTGTGTGAGCCGCTGTGTGTGAGCCGCTGTGTGTGAGCCGCTGTTGTGTGAGCCGCTGTGTGTGAGCCGCTGTGTGTGAGCCGCTGTTGTGTGAGCCGCTGTGTGTGAGCCGCTGTTGTGTGAGCCGCTGTGTGTGACCCGCTGTGTGTGAGCCACTGTGTGTGAGTCGCTGTTGTGTGAGCCGCTGTGTGTGAGCCGCTGTTGTGTGAGCCGCTGTGTGTGAGCCGCTGTGTGTGAGCCACTGTTACGAGCCTCTGTTGTGTGAGCAGCTGATCTGTGAGCCGCTGTGTGAGCCGCTGTGTGTGAGCCGCTGTGTGTGAGCCGCTGTGTGTGAGCCGCTGTTATGTGAGCCGCTGTTGTGTGAGCCTCTGTTGTGTGAGCCGCTGTGTGAGCCGCTGTGTGTGAGCCGCTGTGTGTGAGCCGCTGTGTGTGACCCGCTGTGTGTGAGCCACTGTGTGTGAGTCGCTGTTGTGTGAGCCGCTGTGTGTGAGCCACTGTGTGTGAGTCGCTGTTGTGTGAGCCACTGTTGTGAGCCGCTGTGTGTGAGCCGCTGTGTGTGAGCCGCTGTGTGTGAGCCGCTGTGTGTGAGCCGCTGTTGTGTGAGCCGCTGTGTGTGAGCCGCTGTGTGTGAGCCGCTGTGTGTGAGCCACTGTGTGTGAGCCGCTGTTATGTGAGCCGCTGTTGTGTGAGCCGCTGTGTGTGAGCCGCTGTGTGTGAGCCGCTGTGTGTGAGCCGCTGTTATGTGAGCCGCTGTTGTGTGAGCCGCTGTGTGTGAGCCGCTGTGTGTGAGCCGCTGTTGTGTGAGCCGCTGTGTGTGAGCCGCTGTGTGTGAGCCGCTGTTGTGTGAGCCGCTGTTGTGTGAGCCCCTGTGTGTGAGCCGCTGTGTGTGAGCCGCTGTTGTGTGAGCCGCTGTGTGTGAGCCGCTGTTGTGTGAGCCGCTGTTGTGTGAGCCGCTGTTATGTGAGCCGCTGTTGTGTGAGCCGCTGTGTGTGAGACGCTGTGTGTGAGCCGCTGTTGTGTGAGCCGCTGTTGTGTGAGCGGCTGTTGTGTGAGCCTCTGTGTGTGAGCCGCTGTGTGTGAGCCGCTGTGTGTGAGCCGCTGTTGTGTGAGCCGCTGTTGTGTGAGCCTCTGTGTGTGAGCCGCTGTGTGTGAGCCGCTGTGTGTGAGCCGCTGTGTGTGAGCCGCTGTTATGTGAGCCGCTGTTGTGTGAGCCGCTGTGTGTGAGACGCTGTGTGTGAGCCGCTGTTGTGTGAGCCGCTGTTGTGTGAGCGGCTGTTGTGTGAGCCTCTGTGTGTGAGCCGCTGTGTGTGAGCCGCTGTGTGTGAGCCGCTGTTGTGTGAGCCGCTGTTGTGTGAGCCGCTGTGTGTGAGCCGCTGTTGTGTGAGCCACTGTTGTGAGCCGCTGTTGTGAGCCGCAGTGTGTGAGCCGCTGTGTGTGAGCCGCTGCTGTGTGAACCGTTGTGTGTGAGCCGCTGTTGTGTGAGCCGCTGTTGTGTGAGCCACTGTTGTGTGAGCCGCTATGTGTGAGCCACTGTTGTGTTAGCTGCTGTTGTGTGAGCCGCTGTTGTGTGAGCTGCTGTTGTGTGAGCTGCTGTGTGTGAGCCGCTGTTATGTGAGCCGCTGTGTGTGAGCCGCAGTGTGTGAGCCGCTGTGTGTGAGCCGCTGTGTGTGAGCCGCTGTGTGTGAGCCGCTGTTGTGTGAGCCGCTGTTGTGTGAGCCGCTGTTGTGTGAGCCGCTGTTGTGTGAGCCGCTGTTGTGTGAGCCTCTGTGTGTGAGCCGCTGTTGTGTGAGCCGCTGTTGTGTGAGCCGCTGTGTGTGAGCCGCTGTGTGTGAGCCGCTGTGTGTGAGCCGCTGTTGTGTGAGCCGCTGTTATGTGAGCCGCTGTGTGTGAGCCGCTGTGTGTGAGCCGCTGTTGTGTGAGCCGCTGTTGTGTGAGCCGCTGTGTGTGAGCCGCTGTGTGTGCGAGCCACTGTTGTGCGAGCCGCTGTTGTGTGAGCCTCTGTGTGTGAGCCGCTGTGTGTGAGCCGCTGTTGTGTGAGCCGCTGTGTGTGACCCGCTGTGTGTGAGCCACTGTGTGTGAGTCGCTGTTGTGTGAGCCGCTGTGTGTGAGCCACTGTTGTGTGAGCCGCTGTGTGTGAGCCGCTGTGTGTGAGCCGCTGTTGTGTGAGCCGCTGTGTGTGAGCCGCTGTGTGTGAGCCGCTGTTGTGTGAGCCGCTGTTGTGTGAGCCGCTGTGTGTGAGCCACTGTGTGTGAGTCGCTGTTGTGTGAGCCGCTGTGTGTGAGCCACTGTTGTGTGAGCCGCTGTGTGTGAGCCGCTGTGTGTGAGCCACTGTTACGAGCCTCTGTTGTGTGAGCAGCTGATCTGTGAGCCGCTGTGTGAGCCGCTGTGTGTGAGCCGCTGTTATGTGAGCCGCTGTTGTGTGAGCCTCTGTTGTGTGAGCCGCTGTGTGAGCCGCTGTGTGTGAGCCGCTGTGTGTGAGCTGCTGTGTGTGAGCCGCTGTTGTGTGAGCCGCTGTTGTGTGAGCCGCTGTTGTGTGAGCCGCTGTGTGTGAGCCGCTCTGTGTGAGCCGCTGTTGTGTGAGGCGCTGTGTGTGAGCCGCTGTGTGTGAGCCGCTGTTGTGTGAGACGCTGTTGTGTGAGCCGCTGTGTGTGAGCCGCTGTGTGTGAGCCGCTGTTGTGTGAGCCGCTGTGTGTGAGCCGCTGTGTGTGAGCCGCTGTTGTGTGAGCCGCTGTTGTGTGAGCCGCTGTGTGTGAGCCACTGTGTGTGAGCCGCTGTTGTGTGAGCCGCTGTGTGTGAGACGCTGTTGTGAGCCGCTGTTGTGTAAGCCGCTGTTGTGTGAGCGGCTGTTGTGTGAGCCTCTGTGTGTGAGCCGCTGTGTGTGAGCCGCTGTGTGTGAGCCGCTGTTGTGTGAGCCGATGTTGTGTGAGCCGCTGTTGTGTGAGCTGCTGTGTGTGAGCCGCTGTTGTGTGAGCCGCTGTTGTGTGAGCCACTGTTGTGAGCCGCTGTTGTGAGCCGCTGTTGTGTGTGAGCCGCTGTGTGTGAGCCGCTGCTGTGTGAACCGTTGTGTGTGAGCCGCTGCTGTGTGAACCGTTGTGTGTGAGCCGCTGTTGTGTGAGCCGCTGTTGTGAGCAGCTGTTGTGAGCCGCTGTTGTGTGTGAGCCGCTGTGTGTGAGCCGCTGCTGTGTGAACCGTTGTGTGTGAGCCGCTGCTGTGTGAGCAGCTGTTGTGTGAGCCACTGTGTGTGAGCCGCTGTTGTGAGCCACTGTTGTGTGAGCCGCTGTGTGTGAGCCGCAGTGTGTGAGCCACTGTTGTGTGAGCCGCTGTGTGTGAGCCGCAGTGTGTGAGCCGCTGTTGTGTGAGCCGCAGTGTGTGAGTCGCTGTTGTGTGAGCCACTGTTGTGAGCCGCTGGTGTGAGCCGCTGTTGTGTGAGCCGCAGTGTGTGAGCCGCTGTGTGTGAGCCTCTGTTGTGTGATCCACTGTGTATGTGAGCCGCTGTTGTGTGAGCCTCTGTTGTGTGAGCCTCTGTTGTGTGAGCCGCTGTTGTGTGAGCCACTGTTGTGTGAGCCGCTGTTGTGTGAGCCTCTGTTGTGTGAGCCGCTGTTGTGTGAGCCACTGTTGTGAGCCGCTGTTGTGAGCCGCTGTTGTGAGCCGCTGTTGTGTGAGCCACTGATGTGTGAGCCACTGTTGTGAGCCGCTGTTGTGAGCCGCTGTGTGTGAGCCACTGTTGTGTGAGCCGCTGTGTGTGAGCCGCTGTTGTGTGAGCCGCTGTTGTGTGAGCCACTGTTGTGTTAGCTGCTGTTGTGTGAGCCGCTGTTGTGTGAGCCACTGTGTGTGAGCCGCTGTTGTGTGAGCCGCTGTGTGTGAGCCGCTGTTGTGTGAGCCGCTGTTGTGTGAGCCGATGTTATGTGAGCCGCTGTTGTGTGAGCCTCTGTGTGTGAGCCGCTGTTGTGTAAGCCGCTGTTGTGTGAGCCACTGTGTGTGAGCCGCTGTTGTGTGAGCCTCTGTGCGTGAGCCTCTGTGTGTGAGCCGCTGTTGTGTGAGCCGCTGTTGTGTGAGCCGCTGTGTGTGAGCTGCTATGTGTGTGCTGTGTAACATTTTAAGGCATGGTAATGCTGTTTGGCGCCAAATGTGAGGTTATGGCCCCTCTGAGCACCTTTGGCGCTCATCGCGATCCTTGGGCTGAGCTCCTTTGGCTCTCATTACGTCGCTCACAATGAGCACCTTTGGTGCTCATTGCGAGCCACAACCTTTGGCGCTCATAGTGAGCCCCAATATGAGCGCCTTTGGCGCTCATCGCGTGGCTTGCAATGATCGCCTTCATCACTCATTGAAAGCCTCTACCCCTGTGTACTTTATAGGCCTCGCACTTGAGCACCCTCTGCACTCATTGCGAACCTCTCTTCTTGTGTTAAATCTCACTGGCTTTGATGAAGTGTTACTGCCTTGAGTTAAATGTCACTGCCTTGTATTAAGTGTTACTGTTTTGCGTTAAGTCTTAGTGCTTAGGGCTGGTATTTACGTCTTTCGTCCACCTTTTCCGGCCTTCGGCTGTGTTTTACGTCATACTTCATCGTTTTTGGTTTGTTTAATTTTTTCATCCACCATTTTTTTTCTTGCTTCAGTGATTTTCGATTGTAAAAAAAGCCAAAATATGCCTCAAATGAACTTGCAACCTCACTTACAGGCACACTGGCACTCCCCCTGAGCTTTGTGTGAGTATGTAAAGTAAAGTAAATTTGAGGCATTTATGTGTGTTATTGCAGTTTTGCGGTTCAGCCGTGAAATTCTTATTTTTGATAATTTCTCGGCCGTTGCTAAGTCCCAAGTCGTACTGGCCATAATTTTGCGTGCGTCGCTATGTCGTGGTGAGAGCCTTCTGCAATCTTTTTATCTAAGTCCCGCATGTCTCGGGATGAGCGACTGTGTCACGTGTCTCAAAATGAGCGCCTGTGGTGCTCATCTCCACCATGGCAATGAGTCCCTTTAGCGCTCATTGCCTAAGTCCTGTGGGATGCAGGGATGTGCGCCTGCAGAGCTCATCTCCACCAGAGCAATGAGTGCCTGTAGCGCCCAGCTCCACCAGCTCTTTGCCTAAGTGCTGCGGGTTGTAGGAGATGAGCGCCTTTGCAACAATGAGCAATTTTAACATTGCATTACCAACAACTTTTGGCAAGCCCTCAAATACGACAACTATATATGTGATAGTTTTTGATTTGTGATTCTTTTCCCTACCAGCAGGTGGGATCTGACCAGTGTCTTCCAATCAGCCCTATATAAGGCCAGTCATTATGTACCTGGTATAATGCACAGTGTCCAGTTCTGGAGACCAGAACTTCAAAAGGATATAAAAGAAAACTACACACAATTCGGAAAAGTGGAACTAAATTGGAGTATGGTCTAAAGAACCAAATTTATACATTAATGGCTGGATATATGTAGCCCAGAGGACCTCATCCCTGAGACCTTATAAACACTCAACTGTATTTTATTCAAATTGTGGCAAATCTAGATAAAAATTCAGTAAGTCACATGAAGTATCACCCTTAATCTCACTGCCGGTCCGTATGAGTATTGGATGGTGGCCAGCCAATCCCCAACGATTGAGAACCACTGGCCACTATGTCAAATGATTTCATAAAGTTCAAGTGAGAAGTGTCTTTGTGAAAACGGGTAATGCAAACACATGGTTTGAAGTTGGAAGGTAGATAGAATGTGCAGACAAAATGGGAGTACTGGATCAATATATTTGTGCCCATCAGACATGTTGTCCGTTGCACAGGAATGTTGGGCTGTCTTTAGGTTAATCAATATTCTATTATTAAGTACTTATATCTAAGTTTGGATTAATATATTTCTGCATTAAATAGGCAAAAAACAGTCTATGTGTATGCAGCACATCTCATAAAACATTTTATTTTTGATAATATCTAAAAATCCCTCTAACGATTATGTTGACACCTCCGGGGGGTGTCTAAACAGGCATCTGAACCCCCTAATCAGCATGCAGCATCCAGGGAGCAATATTAACCCAGTTGCTTGCTCAGCCAATCTCCTTGCAGCTCCCTCCTTGCAGCTTCCTGTATGCACAGGAAATGATGAAAAGGAAGTGTATGAAAACATGTGACTTCCCACAGTAGGGCAGAACTCATGTCTGCATCATTCCAAAACAAAATGGATACAGTGCCTGTGATTGGTCAAATTGAATATGACTGTTATGCTAATTTTAGACGAGATTGGCTGGGGGAGTCAACTTTGAAAGCCAACTGTTTGTAAATGCAAGAAATTCAGCTGACTTCAAGGTAAGTGTTTTAAAGGATATTTTGTTATTTTTTCATGCAAAAAAATGTTTTCATACACTACTGATTCACCTCCATCAGATGCATTCATAATCCAGCAAACTTCGATATCCCTTTAAAGAGACACTGTACACATTATTGTGCTAAAGAACCAGTATTTATAATGGCGAAGACCTCTTAAGTAAAACCTACTTTTATATGTAAGACCTATTTATGCAATTATATACAGTTCTATTTCCAATGTCTTTCTTGTTGTATACACACAATTGCCCCACAATAAACAACACAATACATTTGCACCCTATGCCATAAATAATTGAAGTTGCTTACCTGTCATTCAAGCAGGAACAAGAATGTAGCATCATATCAGGTGCAGCCTTTATAAGACAGCAATATAATACAGGTATACCCCGCTTAAAGCTACCCAGTTTAGAGCTGATTCATTATAGAGCTGTTTTTCCTGCCAGACCCCTTTTAATGCTAAACCCCACTATAACTCTGTTTTTGCAAGTCGGACCCCTTTTCGCGCTCTGATTCCCTATAGCACTGCCCCACTATAACTCTGTTTTTGCCAGCCGGACCCGTTTTCATGTTCTGATTCCCTATAGCACTGCCCCACTATAACGCTGTTTTTGACAGCCGGACCCCTTTTCCCGCTCTGATTCCCTATAAAACTGCCCCACTATAACGCTGTTTTTGCCAGCCGTACCTCTTTTCACGCTCTGATTCCCTATTGCACTGCCCCACTATAACGCTGTTTTTGCCAGCCGGACCTCATTTCACGCTCTGATTCCCTATAACACTGCCCCACTATAACGCTGTTTTTGTCAGCCGGACCTCTTTTCACGCTCTGATTCCCTATAGCACTGCCCCACTATAACGCTGTTTTTGCCAGCCGGACCCCTTTTCACGCTCTGATTCCCTATAGCATTGCCCCACTATAACGCTGTTTTTGCCAGCCGGACCTCATTTCACGCTCTGATTCCCTATAACACTGCCCCACTATAACGCTGTTTTTGTCAGCCGGACCTCTTTTCACGCTCTGATTCCCTATAGCACTGCCCCACTATAACGCTGTTTTTGCCAGCCGGACCCCTTTTCACGCTCTGATTCCCTATAGCATTGCCCCACTATAACGCTGTTTTTGCCAGCCGGACCTCTTTTCACGCTCTGATTCCCTATAGCACTGCCCCACTATAACGCTGTTTTTGCCAGCCGGACCTGTTTTCACGCTCTGATTCCCTATAGCACTGCCCCACTATAACGCTGTTTTTGCCAGCCGGACCTCTTTTCACGCTCTGATTCCCTATAGCACTGCCCCACTATAACGCTGTTTTTGCCAGCCGGACCTGTTTTCACGCTCTGATTCCCTATAGCACTGCCCCGCTATAACGCTGTTTTTGCCAGCCGACCCCTTTTCACGCTCTGATTCCCTATAGCACTGCCCCACTTTAATGCTGTTTTTGCCAGCCGACCCCTTTTTACGCTCTGATTCGCTATAGCACTGCCCCACTATAATGCTGTTTTTGTCAGCCGGACCCCTTTTTACGTTCTGATTCGCTATAGCACTGCCCCGCTATTATGCTGTTTTTGCCAGCAGGACCCCTTTTCACGCTCTGATTCCCTATAGCACTGCCCCACTATAATGCTGTTTTTGCCAGCAGGACCCCTTTTCACGCTCTGATTCCCTATAGCACTGCCCCGCTATAACGCTGTTTTTGTCAGCCGGACCTCATTTCCTGCTCTGATTCCCTATAGCACTGCCCCGCTATAATGCTGTTTTTGTCAGCCGGACCCCTTTTTACGCTCTGATTCCCTATAGCCCTGCCCCACTATAATGCTGTTTTTGTCACCCGGACCCCTTTTTACGCTCTGATTCCCTATAGCACTGCCCCACTATAATGCTGTTTTTGCCAGCAGGACCCCTTTAAACGCTCTGATTCCCTATAGCACTGCCCCGATATAACTCTGTTTTTGCCAGCAGGACCCCTTTTTAGGCTCTGATTCCCTATAACACTGCCCCACTATAATGCTGTTTTTGCCAGCAGGACCCCTTTTCACGCTCTGATTCCCTATAACACTGCCCCACTATAATGCTGTTTTTGCCAGCAGGACCCCTTTTCACGCTCTGATTCCCTATAACACTGCCCCACTATAATGCTTTTTTTGCCAGCCAGACCCCTTTTTTCACGCTCTGATTCCCTATAACACTGCCCCACTATAATGCTGTTTTTGCCAGCAGGACCCCTTTTCACGCTCTGATTCGCTATAGCACTGCCCCACTATAATGCTGTTTTTGCCAGCCAGACCCCTTTTTACGCTCTGATTCCCTATAGCACTGCCCCGATATAATGCTGTTTTTGCCAGCAGGACCCCTTTTCACGCTCTGATTCCCTATAACACTGCCCCACTATAATGCTGTTTTTGCCAGCCAGACCCCTTTTCACGCTCTGATTCCCTATAGCACTGCCCCACTATAATGCTGTTTTTGCCAGCCGGACCTCTTTTCACGCTCTGATTCCCTATAGCACTGCCCCGCTATAATGCTGTTTTTGCCAGCAGGACCCCTTTTCACGCTCTGATTCGCTATAGCATTGCCCCGCTATAATGCTGTTTTTGCCAGTAGGACCCCTTTTCACGCTCTGATTCCCTATAACACTGCCCCACTATAATGCTGTTTTTGCCAGCAGGACCCCTTTTCACGCTCTGATTCGCTATAGCACTGCCCCACTATAATGCTGTTTTTTCCAGCCGGACCTCTTTTCACGCTCTGATTCCCTATAGCCCTGCCCCACTATAATGCTGTTTTTGTCAGCCGGACCTCTTTTCACGCTCTGATTCCCTATAGCACTGCCCCACTATAATGCTGTTTTTGTCAGCCGGACCTCTTTTCCCCTCTCTGATTCCCTATAGCACTGCCCCGATATAACTCTGTTTTTGCCAGCCGGACCCTTTTTAGCGCTCTGATTCCCTATAGCACTGCCCCACTATAATGCTGTTTTTGCCAGCCGGGCCTCATTTCCCGCTCTGATTCCCTATAGCACTGCCCCACTATAATGCTGTTTTTGCCAGCCGGCCCCCTTTTTACGCTCTGATTCCCTATAGCACTGCCCCACTATAATGCTGTTTTTGCCAGCCGGCCCCCTTTTTACGCTCTGATTCCCTATAGCACTGCCCCAGTATAATGCTGTTTTTGCAAGCCTGCCCCCTTTTTACGCTCTGATTCCCTATAGCACTGACCCACTATAATGCTGTTTTTGCCAGCCTGCCCCCTTTTTACGATCTGATTCCCTATAGCACTGCCCCACTATAATGC
Source organism: Discoglossus pictus (assembly GCA_027410445.1). NCBI lineage: Eukaryota > Metazoa > Chordata > Amphibia > Anura > Alytidae > Discoglossus > Discoglossus pictus. The sequence goes on from CM050163.1 coordinate 559,633,474, forward strand.
TGTTTTTGCCAGCCTGCCCCCTTTTTACGCTCTGCTTCCCTATAGCACTGCCCCACTATAATGCTGTTTTTGCCAGCCGGCCCCCTTTTCACGCTCTGATTCCCTATAGCACTGCCCCACTATAATGCTGTTTTTGCCAGCCGGACCTCTTTTTACGCTCTGATTCCCTATAACACTGCCCCACTATAACGCTGTTTTTGCCAGCCGGACCCCTTTTCATGCTCTGATTCTCTATAGCATTGCCCCGCTATAACGATGTTTTTGCCAGCCGGACCTCTTTTCACGCTCTGATTCCCTATAGCCCTGCCCCACTATAATGCTGTTTTTGTCACCCGGACCCCTTTTTACGCTCTGATTCCCTATAGCACTGCCCCGCTATAATGCTGTTTTTGCCAGCAGGACCCCTTTAAACACTCTGATTCCCTATAGCACTGCCCCGATATAACTCTGTTTTTGCCAGCAGGACCCCTTTTTACGCTCTGATTCCCTATAACACTGCCCCACTATAATGCTGTTTTTGCCAGCAGGACCCCTTTTCACGCTCTGATTCCCTATAGCACTGCCCCGATATAATGCTGTTTTTGCCAGCCGGACCCTTTTTAGCGCTCTGATTCCCTATAGCACTGCCCCGCTATAATGCTGTTTTTGCCAGCCGGACCCCTTTTAGCGCTCTGATTCCCTATAGCACTGCCCCGCTATAATGCTGTTTTTGCCAGCCGGACCTCATTTCCCGCTCTGATTCCCTATAGCACTGCCCCACTATAATGCTGTTTTTGCCAGCCGGCCCCCTTTTTACGCTCTGATTCCCTATAGCACTGTCCAACTATAATGCTGTTTTTGCCAGCCGGCCCCCTTTTTACGCTCTGATTCCCTATAGCACTGCCCCACTATAATGCTGTTTTTGCCAGCCGGCCCCCTTTTTACGCTCTGATTCCCTATAGCACTGCCCCACTATAATGCTGTTTTTGCCAGCCGGCCCCCTTTTTACGCTCTGATTCCCTATAGCACTGCCCTACTATAATGCTGTTTTTGCCAGCCGGCCCCCTTTTTACGCTCTGATTCCCTATAGCACTGCCCCACTATAATGCTGTTTTTGCCAGCCTGCCCCCTTTTTACGCTCTGATTCCCTATAGCACTGACCCACTATAATGCTGTTTTTGCCAGCCTGCCCCCTTTTTACGCTCTGATTCCCTATAGCACTGCCCCCCTATAATGCTGTTTTTGCCAGCCTGCCCCCTTTTCACGCTCTGATTCCCTATAACACTGCCCCACTATAATGCTGTTTTTGCCAGCCGGCCCCCTTTTCACGCTCTGATTGCCTATAGCACTGCCCCACTATAATGCTGTTTTTGCCAGCCGGACCTCTTTTTACGCTCTGATTCCCTATAACACTGCCCCACTATAACGCTGTTTTTGCCAGCCGGACCCCTTTTCATGCTCTGATTCTCTATAGCATTGCCCCGCTATAACGATGTTTTTGCCAGCCGGACCCCTTTTCACGCTCTGATTCCCTATAGCACTGCCCCGCTATAACTCTGTTTTTGCCAGCCAGACCCCTTTTCACGCTCTGATTCCCTATAGCACTGCCCCACTATAACTCTGTTTTTGCCAGCCAGACCCCTTTTCACGCTCTGATTCCCTATAGCACTGCCCCACTATAACTCTGTTTTTGCCAGCCAGACCCCTTTTCACGCTCTGATTCCCTATAGCACTGCCCCACTATAACGCTGTTTTTGCCAGCCAGACCCCTTTTCACGCTCTGATTCCCTATAGCCCTGCCCCACTATAATGCTGTTTTTGCCAGCCGGACCTCTTTTTATGCTCTGATTCCCTATAGCACTGCCCCACTATAATGCTGTTTTTGCCAGCCAGACCCCTTTTCACGCTCTGATTCCCTATAGCCCTGCCCCACTATAATGCTGTTTTTGCCAGCCGGACCTCTTTTTATGCTCTGATTCCCTATAGCACTGCCCCACTATAATGCTGTTTTTGCCAGCAGGACCCCTTTTTACATCTGATTCCCTATAGCACTGCCCCACTATAACTGTGTTTTTGCCAGCCAGACCCCTTTTCATGCTCTGATTCTCTATAGCATTGCCCCGCTATAACGCTGTTTTTGCCAGCCGGAACCGTTTTCACGCTCTGATTCCCTATAACACTGTTTTTTTATCCAAAGAAAACAGAATCCAGGATGACGCAGAAGCTTCAACATCAATATTTAAAAGTTTATATTTCTGCTAATGCTCAGTTTGTGTTAGTTTTATGTTTGCTGTTTCTTTGAAGTTCATATGAAACCAAAAAAGTTTAAATTTCTATTGAAATTGTGTTTTTTGTCATGAGTTCCCCTGTCCCTATCTTCCCCATGTTAAACTGCCCCATTTAGAGCTGTTTCGCTTAGCACTCCAATTGCCTGGAACCATCTATAGCGTTAAGCGAGGTATAGCTGTAGGTGAAAAATCAAATGTTTTTATTTTTTAACAACCTGAAACACAATGGGCAAGAGTAATTCTAGTTCCACAAAACAGAGCCCAGCAAATATGAGTATACAAGTTCCCTTTTATTTTCAGGCTTTGGAGTGATTTTGTCATCCAACATGGCTGCTGACTTGTGAGTTATTTTGTCTATAAAATATCCTATCACTGTTACTGTAAGTTATTGAAATGTGACAAGCGCCTGGTCCCATATGTCATCCTTCATGAGACTGGCTGCAGGACATTACTGAGCAGAACTGGACACTCTGATAACTTGAAGAGAAGAAAAAATCCCTCACACAACGACAACCAATAATATAGATATTTGTGTCAGTTTGAAGAGAGTTCTGGGAAGTTTTAAGGACAGGATGTTATTGACCAGAGGAAACCTCAAGGTCCTCTATTTGGGAACATGACACTGTTTTTTAGGCAGAATCATATGTGGCAAGTTCCTAGCCTCCTCTGCGTTTGTGTTTCAAGCAGTCTGATGGTGGACACAATATATGAGGCTGTATAGACACTTCCGAGTTTTAGTAAAATGTATTCAGTGAAACAAAAAATAAACAAACCAAAACATATCAAAGAAAATAATATCCCTAGCTTCCTCTGAAGCACTACCTTAACTAATAAAAAGGTTCCTCACTAACAGCACTCATCCAGCTAAACCTTGGTAGGGTAAACAGACATCCAAACGTTTGTTAGCAATCACTGACCTTTATTCTATGTCTGCACTCTTTTCCAAGTGGTCACAAGCTGCAGTCTGCTGTCTCGCTGTGTGTGTCTTTCTCCAGCACAGACAGACTGCAGACAATCAGACCATAAGCCCCTCCCATACTCCAGGAGCAGTCTTAAATCAGGTCTGTCCAGGTGCAGCTAATCAACTGAGATGCAAAGTTAACCCCTCTCTGTGACTCACATACACTCGTATCACTCTGTCACACATGTGTCAGATATATTATAATGGAACATCCATATATATCCATATATCATGCAAGGATTGCCTGCTCAGCGTTGCCCCAATATAGACAAGATCGCAGGGGCTTTCTGTGCAATTCTGTTTTATTAATATTTGCATTAAAAATATGCACATTATTATTTTAATACTCTTTATATATAACGTTTTAAAAATTTTAATAACACTATTTAAAAGGGCAAGTAAAGTTGGTGTAGTAAACAGGACAAATAATGTAGAATACATAAACTCTGAGGTACTTACAATTTAGATAGTGCTAATGTGCGTGTGATAAGAGTATAAGTGGGGAGAGATAAAGATGGCTTTAAAATTTAATCTGGAGGTTATTTGGGGTGACTGGAGTGACTCACAGAGAGGTGCTATAGACAAGGAGTATTGAGAAAGGTTAAAGAGTCTAGCAGAGGTGTACATGATAGGTTGGAGGCAGATTCACACTGAAATACCCTAGAATTGATAATTCCTCCATGAATTCAGCTTTCATTTTAAAAAGGACACATGATTTTACTTCCTTTATCTAATTGTGCAGATCATATGTAGTGACTTCAGTGACCCTTTACAGTCAGATGTATGTATCATTTAAAACTATAAGCAAAACAAGCAATTGAATGTCCTTTAAAAATAAATAGCTTTTTTCTAAAAAACATACATTAAAGTTTGAAATTTTGAGCTGTCAGTCAGCCTTTCTGATCCACTCACATATGGATTTATTTTATTTAACAAAGGATAGTAACCAAGGTTTAATTATTATGTTATTAATAGTGACTTGCCCGTCAAAAATGACGGGGTAATAACATTTTAATCCATGGCAATTCACACAATGTAAAGCTTTTTCTACTCTGAAGACCTTTGGCGCCTATTGCATGGTTGTGTAGCCTCGTTTAAATTTTTGGGGGCACCAATTTTTTTTATCGCTTAGGCGATTTTCGAGTCTCAAAACTTGGCCAAATCGACTTAACTTTGCATTCCACCTGGCTGTTCCTCCATGCTGTGTGTGATGTTTTTGTTGTATTTTTTCTTTTTTTTTGTGTGTTTTTATTGTTTTTTGCTTTGCACAGTTCAACCGTTAACTTCGTATTTTTGCTATCTCATATTTTATTTTTCTAAGTCCTGTGTCTTGTATTTTTTTTTCTAAGTCCCGCGTTGGTAACCTGCTTGTAGCCTAAGGCGATCCCACGTTCACTAAGTGTTTGGTGGCTAAATCCTGCGTGTTTCATTGCCTTCACTGCTCGCCTCACTTCGTGAAGCGAGCAGGCAATGATCGCCTTTGGCACTCATCATCTTTGTGCTGCGAGTCTTAGTTCCTTAACGGCTCGCCTCGCTAATCAATGCTTGCAGGCATTGAGCACCTTTGTCGCTCTTCGCCTAAGTGCTCCTAGGTAATGGCTCGCCTCGCTTTGCAAGGCTTGCAAGCGATGAGCGCCATTGGTCGCCTAAGTCATACGCACCAAGCAAATCGTGATGACGTCTCGTAGTTTGACAACTATTATATGTGATAGTCGTTAATGATTAAATTACTGTAGCCTTTGACAGTTCTATCTTTGCGTCCAGGGTGGTTCATTCAGCAATTCTCCAATCTTGTGATATGACTGATAAAGTTGACCTTCGCAGGCTACAAACAAGATCTCCAAAACACAAAATTGAACTTGTGGCAAGACACAATTATACCTATGCATATGTGTACAAATGTCATGCTCGTCGCTCTGCATTATTAGAGATAAACCTGACCATACCAGGTCCTGTTCAAACATAAAACTCCAAAGTTGTCTGCTGTGGTGAATGAGGGTGGCTGAAGCCAGTAGGTCTGTCTGTGAGTGTGTATGATGTGTCAGCTGACCTGGACATAGAGTATATATTCCAGCAGAGGGCAAACAGACTTTGCTGAGTTGTTGGCTTGTCCACTACAATGCACTCCTTTGATTGAATTCCTGTTTCTGGTGTCCTGGTAATTGATTTTGGTTTTGTTTATTTGGACTCAGCTTTGGATTGCTGCCTGGGCTGACTTTTTGGTTTATTTATAGATTATGAACCTGTTCTACCTGCCATCACCTTCTTTTTATTTATTACAACAAAACAAAAAACATCATATTAATGCCACATTGCAAGCCAGACACCGCCATGTTATTTGATGGAAGTTTCTCAAGTGCATGAAACAGTGGCATGGTCCATTACAAGTTTCCATCTAGCTTGCCTATTCAAGTCTATTGGACACAGGATACAAGTGTTGTTTTTACACATTGGAGATATAAATGTTGTTTAACAATAAAAGATTGTTCTAGAAAAAAAAAAAGATTTGAGGAGGTTATGTGTTTTGAGTCTTTTGCTCTGTTGCATAAACTCAAACTATGCTCGTGCATCTTAATAAATATAATTATTTCTTGTTAAAACCTGCTAAACCACAACTGTAGCAGGGACATGCTTTAGATTTATAAATGCACCATTTCCTTATAAGACACTTAGGTCAACTTTAAGTGATACCTGATAGTGTACAGAACACTGCTTTTCACACCCGTGGATTATTCTTGGAATATTTTGTGATCATGATGGATTGCTGCTCAATAACCCCTGACCTCTGTCATTGATACTAGAAATGATGGAAGACTCAAGTAAGAGAGGATGGCAGAAGATTAGATGGACTGATAGCATCATGGAAGCAACAGACGTTAACTAATAATAGCTCAGAGAATGAAGTGGTGATCTACAAGTCACAAAGAGTTGGACCCGATTGAACTACTGAAGAACAACAATCCTGTTTAGTATTATGCTTTCAATGAGTATATCTATGTCTTAATGTTGCTGTTTAAAAGAAAAAAAGAGAATTAACCATATTCTGTTTTTCTTCCTTTATACTATTCAGAATATAATCACAAAATTACAACATCTACTCATTCAAGAGTTTTACAGAAATATGATATTTCATTAGATAGGAGAAACGTTGCTTTTAGCAGTTTTCATCTTTTATTTATGTTTGTTTATTACATCATATTTCTTAAAGTGCCACAGCAGTGGTAGCAAATTTAATATAATTTAAAGCTATAAGTAATTATAAGCATTGTATCACTTACAGGTAATTAAAAATATTTTCCTACAGTAAATTAGTATTCAAGTTTACCATTTTGCGCTGTCAGTCATCCTCTATTATACACAAACCAACAAACCTAGATACTAATCTTTTGTTAACGGGTGATCATTACTGATAAGTCCTTAAAATATTGGTTACTAGTCTTTATTTGTGCATGCAACTTCAATGATGGAGAGATGAGGTCATGGAAGAAATTAACATGAGCTTGAAGGAGCTCAGAGTCGAGGTGGTTGACCAATGTGCCAGGCGTGCTGTGGTCCATAGGGTCATGGAGATTTGGACATGACTAAGTGACAGAACAACATATGACATTATGAAACCTAGAAAGTGTATGTATCAACACATAGAACAGACCAAGATCTCCTTACGTGTCATTAATACATATCAATCACTGACCGGAGAATATATTGGGCTTTAATAATATTATTATTATTATCTTTATTTGTAACGCGCCAACTTATTCCATACCACTGTACAGGGGTTAAGTACATGGCAAAAGCAAAATGAACAAAAAGAATGGAGGGCCCTGTTTTTGAGCTTAAAATCAGATGTATGGTATATAGTGCATGTTTCCAAGGCACTGGCACAAGATTGAAAACTTGCAAACTTACAATCTAAAGGGATTAGGTGTGATACAAGAGGGTGACAAATGCAAGATGGCGGTGTGAAAGCAATTTGTTCAGTCAAGTGGAGGTGTCTGTGTGTTGTACTGTAGATTGTGGGTGTAGGTGTTATTAAACTGTGGAGTGTGCTGTTACATATTAAGTCTGAAGGTGATAAGATTTTTTGAACAAGTGTGTTTTTAGTGATTTTTTTAAAGTTTTTGAAGCAGGAAGATAATCTAATGGAGCGAAGCAAGGAGTTCTGAATAGTAGGGGCAGCACGAGAAAAGTCTTGAAGACGGGAGTGAGAGGAAGTGATAACAGAGGAGGAAAGAAGAAGGTTGTTTGCAGAACAAAGGGGGCGGTTGGGAGAGTATTTTGAAACAAGAGCAGAGATATCAGGGGGTGCAGTGTTGTTGAGGGTTTTATATGGTAGGGTCATGATTTTAAATTTGATTCTGGAGGCTATGGGAAGCCAGTGGAGTGATTGACAGAGAGGAGCTGCAGACACTGATCATTTGGTATAATAGATGAGTCTAGCAGAGGCGTTCATTATGGATTGGAGGGGAGACAGACGAGAGATGGGGAGGCCAGCTCTCATCTGGTAACTCTACTGTGCAATTAGGGAGGAACGGCAGTACTTGATATATAGAGGGTAGATATCTTGGTAAATATATTCAGAAATGACATCTGAGGCTCTTCTGTAAACTGATTCAAATTTGGTAGTAGGTGCAATCAATTTTTTTTATCAGTTCTGTAAATCAGTGCAGTGTTTTCTTTCCTGTGCTCTGTAATCAGGGTCCAGGTGAGAGTGGGTGTGGTTTGGTCTGTGTAAAGGTATATCTGTGTGCACTTGTGGGGTGTTCTGTTTGAATCAGTTCTGTAAATCAGTGTAGTGTTTTCTTTCCTGTGCTCTGTAATCAGGGTCCAGGTGAGAGTGGGTGTGGTTTGGCCTGTGTAAAGGTATGTCTGTGTGCATTTTGTCGTGTTCTGCTGAATCCGTTCTGTGAGGCAGTGCAGTGTTTTCTGTCCTGTGCTCATTTATCATTGTACAGTTGAGTAGACAGGGTCTATTTTAACAAGGGAAGAGCGAGCTTGGGAGCTTGCAATCATTTCTAGTGTAAGTGTAGTTAGTGTGTAGGATATTGAATAAAAGGAGGGAATTCAAAGGAAAGGAGTATTATAAGAAAAAATAGAAAACAAACATATATATTTTTTTTTTGTTTTGTTTGGGTTAAGGTGTAGAAAAGCAATCTTTATACAAATACATTGATTTGATTTCTCACTGTATTTTTGTAACTGATAATCATGAGTCAGTCCAGTGGCAACCACACTCAGTGTACATCCTGCCACATGTATGCACTACTGGAACAGATGATCCAGGGTACATACCTCTGTGACAGGTGTGAGCATGTTGCCTCTCTGGAAGCCCATATTGGAAAACTGGAGAGGAGAATTGCAGCACTTAGTGATATTGCTCCACTGGAAAGGGGGTTGGTGCTCACTGAGCACAGTTTAGCTGGGCCTAGCATGGAGGGAGGAGCTGGGGCTAGTGAGGGTGTCCATTGAGGTAGCTGGGTTAGAGTTAGAAGGGGAATCAGGGGGAACTGGAGGAGGCAGGCCAGTTCTGAGTTGGCAAACACCAACAGATTTGAGTGAAACTGTTGGGGATGTCCATTCAGGAATGGCAATGCCAGATAGAGCTGTTCCCTCTTAGAGCCGGGAGAACAGTTCTACTGGAGGAGTGGGAGGGCAGCATAGGCAAAGCAACAGACAGGTTTTGGTGGTAGGGGACTATTATTAGGAAGGTAGACAGGGTTATTTGTCACCCAGATCCCAGCAATTGGACAGTTTTCTGTCTCCCGGGTTTGGCATGTTGTGGATCGGGTGGATAAATTATTGGGAGGGGCTGGTAATAAACCCGCGGTCTTGATGCATATTGCTACCAATGACAAAATAAGTGGAAGATGGAGTGCCCTAAAGAATGATTTTAAAGAACTAGGGAATAAGCTTAATGCAAGGATCTCCAAGGTAGTATTTTCTGAGATACTACCAGTGCCACGTGCTAGCCCAGGGAGGTAGAAGGAGCTTAGGGAGGTTAATGCATGGCTAAAAAAGTGATGCAGTGCAGAGGGGTTTGTGTTTTTAGAGCACTGGGCTGACTTCTCACTTGGGTACAATCTCTAAAGCAGGGATTGATTGCACCTTAATGATGAGGGAGCTTTTGTGCTAGGGGATAGGATGGTAGAACGGCTGGGAGAGTTTTTAAACTTATAGGTGGGGGGAGGGACTATATAGAAATATTGGGGTAAAAAGGGTAGAGAGGGATAGGGATGAATTAGTTACCCATGGGGGAGGAGAAGGGGGAAGGGTTACAATAGACAGTAGGGAGGTATTAATAAGGGCCTCAAATATAGTGGCCAGCACTTCACAACGGCAGAGCCATAGCAACATAAAGTGTATGCTTGCTAATGCAAGAAGTTTGCCTGGGAAAATGGGCGAGCTAGAAATATTAGCAGTACAAGAAAAATGGGGCTTAATAGGCATTACTGAAACATGGTGGGATGAATCTCATGACTGACTGTTAATCTGGATTGTTATAACCTATTTAGGAAAGATAGGGAAAATGGTAAAAGAGGAGGAGGGATCTGTCTGTATGTTAAGCCTGAATTTAAGCCTATAGTCAGAGAAGATATGTATGCTGGAACTAACGGCAATATTGAATCTTTGTGGGTTGAGCTAAATAGTGGAGGAGCTAATTCTAAACTCATATTGGTGGGAGTATGCTATAAACCCCCAAATATAATTGAAAGTAAAGAAATACAATTATTGTTACAGAAGCAGCACTGGCAAGTTCGAATAATGGGAGATTTTAATTACCCTGAAATAAACTGGATAAATAAGACCAGCAGCTCGACTAAAGGGAGCAGGTTCTTGAGTACACTCAGGGATCATTATCTGGCCCAGGTTATACAAGAGCCTACTAGAAATGGGGTCATCTTGGATTTAGTCATTACAAGTAATATTGATAATATATCAAATGTTAAAATAGGGGAACCCTTGGGGAACAGTGATCACAACACAGTCTCATTTAAGATTGAATACAAAAAACAGAGTTGTAAGGGGCCAACAAAAACTCTAAATTTTAAAAGGGCTAACTTTAATGGGCTATGGGCAGCAATACAACATATAGACTGGGACAAAGAACTTACAGGGAAGAATACTGAAAATAAATGGACAACATTCAAATCCTTACTAAATAAGCATACTCATCGGCATGTACCATGTGAAAATAAAATGAATAGGAGTAAATCACATCCCATGTGGCTTAACAATGACTTAAAGATCATGATAAGGAAAAATAAACACACATTTAAATTATACAAGAAGGAGGGAACTGAGGCAGCTTTATGTGACTATAAGGAAATCAACAAGGCTTGCAAAAGGGCTATTAGACTGGCTAAAATAGAAAATGAGAAGTCAGTTGCAATGGAAAGTAAGACTAACCCTAAATTATCTTTTAAATATATTAATGGAAAGAAGGCGAGGAAGGAAGCTATAGGAACATTAGAATGTGAAACAGGCCATCTGATAATTAGTGACCAGGAAAAGGTAGATTAGCTAAATAGGTTCTTTCTGTCGGTATACACAAGGAAGGTACCAGTGATTTGGACACCGCAACATAATGGGGCTACACTACCATCACTAAATAATTGGTTAACGCAGGAAGAAATCCAAAACAGATTGGAGAAAATAAATGTTAATAAAGCCCCAGGTCCTGATGGAATACATCCAAGGGTACTGAGGGAACTGGGTTCTGTAATATCCAAACCATTATATCTAATCTTTCAAGACTCACTCACCACAGGGTCTCTACCGGATTACTGGAGAAAAGCAGAGGTGATACCTATATTTAAGAAGGGATCTAGAGCAAATCCCAGGAATTATAGACCTGTACGCCTCACTTCTGTAGTGGGGAAGCTTTTAGAAGGGTTAATAAGGGACAGAATACAAGAATATGTCTATTTGAACAAGATCATAGGTAGCAGTCAACATGGATTTATGAAGGATAGGTCATGTCAGACCAATCTAATTAGTTTCTATGAGGAGGTTAGTAGGAACCGGGATCAGGGCTACTCAGTGGATGTAGTCTTTTTAGATTTTGCAAAGGCTTTTGATACAATGCCTCATGGGAAACTTTTGAGCAAACTAAGGGATACAGGAATTGCAGTAAATATCTGCTCATGGATTGAGAGCTGGCTAAAAGACCGGAAGCAAAGGGTTGTTGTAAATGGAACATACTCCGATTGGACTAATGTGATAAGTGGGGTTCCTTAAGGTTCAGTATTAGGTCCTCTCCTTTTTAACATATTTATTAATGACGTAGAAGTAGGACTCGAAAGTAGTGTCTCCATTTTTGTTGATGACACTAAGTTGTGCAAGGCAATTAAATCAGATAATGATGTACTTTCCCTACAAAGGGATTTGCATAAATTAGAGAAATGGGCGGCTAAATGGCAGATAAGATTTAATACAAATAAATGCAAGGTTATGCATTTGGGAAGGGAAAATAGCCATGCAATCTATAATCTTAATGGAGCAAATCTAGGGGTATCAGATATTGAAAGGGATTTGGGAGTGCTTGTAGAAAACCACCTAGGTAACAGTGATCAATGCTAAAATATTAGCATGTATTAAGAAGGGTATAGAAGCCAGGGAAGCAAATATAATTTTGCCATTATACAAATCTCTAGTACGCCCTCATTTGGAATATGGAGTACAATTTTGGGCACCACTTTATAAAAAGGGCATTTTAGAGCTGGAAAAGGTACAGCGAAGGGCAACAAATCTAATAAGGAGAATGGAGGGGCTAAGTTATGAAGAAAGACTAACCAAATTACACTTATTTTCGCAAAAAAAAAAAGGCATCTACGAGGGGATATGAATACCTTATTTAAATACATCCAGGGTCAATATAAGGCTTTGTCAAGTGAACTTTTTATAGCAAGACATTTTCAGCCGACAAGAGGACATCCCTTGAGGTTAGAGGAAAAAAAGATTTCACCTTAAACAAAGAAAAGGGTTCTTCACTGTTAGGGTGGTTAAACTGTGGAATTCTCTACCAAAGGAGGTGGTGACAGTAAATTTGATAGATAACTTCAGAAAGGGGATAGATATATTTTGGAATAAAGAGGGAATTCAATGTTATCCTAGATAACTAGCGAAGGAATATTGATCCAGGGAGAAATCTGATCGCCAGTTTCTGGGGTCAAGAAGGAATTTAGCTTTTTTCCCCCTTATGAGACAATTGGCAAAGTTTTAATGTTTTTTTTTTTTTTTTCTGTTTGCCTTCCTCTGGATCAATTAACAATTAATAACAAATAGTCCACATATTAAAAAGATCAAGAGAGAACTAAAAAGGTTGAACTTGATGGACTAACAGTCTTTCTTCAACCTCAAATACTATACTAATCAGTCATAGCATAATGATAGACACAGCAAAATAATGCCTGGATATCATAAGGAACTTCTGGAGAGATATTAGACCAAAGCTTTTAGACAGTTGGGAGAATGAGAAAACTATTGACTTGTATCTGTCTTGTGTGCATTAAGCTTCTGTATTTATACTCAATTGACCACATGTACCTACTGCACTTAGTTTGGTCACTGATGCCTGCTAATTTATCGTAATTCCACACATCATGATAGAGGAGGAACAAATACTTTCGTCTAAAGTATGTTTTGCATTTTGTTAACCTGTATTAATATTAGTTTTGTAACCTTGACATTTGTAAAAGTAATTTAAATACATGATAAATATTTGTGTTCTCTGCCTGTTTATGGTGTATATTATGGTGGTATAGAGTGACCTCCACTTAATATCATACTGCATTGTAATAAATCATGTACTATACCATGCATGTCTCACCATAAATACAATGCAATGATATTTTATTACTGACTAGGGAACTTTCTGTGACTAGGAGTGATTTCAATACTAACAAACTTGGTGTAGATATAGGTACTAAAGTGTGTTGGATGACCTAATCCATGGAGATGCCAAATATTAGTACATTTGTCCAATAGAAAAGAATATGAATGTAAAGGTTCTTCGATGCTTCATTCTTCGGTACATGTCAATAGAAAATGAGATGAGTCTAATTATTTCAGACCACAGCAGTATGACAGTGTGTGTGAGGGAAATAAAATATAACTTTTATTGAAACCATGAATATAAAATCAAGGGAAAAAGGCAACCCTCTGGGCTATTCTGCCCCCAAACTCTCCCTGATAATCTTGCTGGAATAGCTAGTAGGGAAGTTTGATGGCTAGAGACCATTCAGGACAGGCTTGTGACGATGTGCCTTAAATCTATCCCTAATAAGCCTAGCTGTGTGACTTTAAGCTGAGTCGCCGCATTGTGGAAGAATCAGTTATTGTCACCCTTGCCATCAAGACCATTTGTGGGCAGTTGGATATCTCTCACTAAAATCCCTAGTTATCCATTCTATCACAACTTATACAGAGACCAAGGGAGGAATTTGGTATTATCTGTCATTTTCCTAACCATATATGATTTTGAGTGTAATGATAAATATAAATCTCAGAATGAAAAACTCAAAAAAGAACGATAACTCAACCTTGGTAGAGTGATTCAAAATATTAGAATTACAAACTAGAATTACAAAGCAGTAACTTCACTTTATAATTGTATATTGTCATTAAATAACAATTTATTTTGAGGTGGAACTTCCCCTTTAAAGATTGTTACATACATAACAATGGGTCATATGTGATACGTTTTACAACTTCACAAGATTCTTATGTCTTTTTACCTTTATTGAACTTTTGAGATCTATTAGGATTTTCTTCTTTCCAAGAATAGAAGGTAATTTCCTTTTCCTTTTTGTAGTGGTTGTTTCTCTAGCCGATTAGTTAGACATAACCCCTACTTTCCATCACAATGTCCTGTGTCCCTTTTTATTTTCCATTCAAGGTCCCAATTCTCAAATGTTCTGCCCATAATCCTTCCATTTACTTGTGTTATGTTTCTTCCTCATTTCCCACCCATGTTTTTCCTTTCCATAGCTCCTCTCCATATAGCCTGCCGTATGTTCATGTAATAATACGTACCTACATGTCTCATAACTACTTGTTCTTCTTACCTTGCTTCATGTCCCTCTATCCAGCCTTACCTCCCTTCCTTGATCTACACCACTCTTCACACCTACTTCTTGCTTCATACTCCTCTGCTTTGCAGCAAATGCCTCTTCTTGTCCCTTCTCTTCTCTTTACTTTCTACACATGTGATTCCTTTGGACTCTCCCCAGTGTCTACTTTACCATTAAATATTTTTACCTTAATGATCATGTGTTTCTCTTCTCATTTGTCTCCATTGAAGCCATTTTCCTTTCTTATCTTTTATGTAGGTCTTATTCTTTTCGCCTCATATTCCTATGTCTTCTCCTTTCGGCCTATCTTGTCTAAATTGTCACTTTAATCTTCCCTCGTGTCTCCCACTTGCTGCCCATACCCTTCTTGCCAGTTCCTGCCTTCTGCTTTACCTCTATTTCTTCTCCTGCTCTTTACATGTAATCTACCTGTCAATATCCCCTTGTCAATGGCCCATGATTTTCCATTCCACAAAATAAGTAAATATATATATATATATATATATATATAGTAAATTTTATTTTAATTTTAGTAGTGTAATTTATACCTCCCCCCTGACCCCCCCCCCCCCTTCTGCCACACCAGCCTCCCCCACCCCATTGAGGACATTTATATATTGGGAGCTAACTCAGTAGATATATCTTTAGAGGAACAGAATGAAATTATGATGACAGATATAAGATCTATTTCAATGCGAAATATAATCCTAGGTCATCTTATTTATTACCTTGGTGGTGTTGAATGGTTGTGCCATAAACAGTTACAAGAGAATAATATGGGACCAGACTAAACAATTCCTCACTTCTGCACTGTAGGATTGTGTTAGAGGAGAAAGTATTGAGATTTATATATATATATAGCAGTATAATGATATTGCAGTGGTCTGGGAAATGTTTTATAAAATTACTGATTTGTTTTATTTTTTTCTCACTTTGAGCTTTTACTGACAGCCTCCCACAAATAGGGATACATCCGATCCATATTCTTGGCTCAGGATGGCCTCCAGTTCTGGAATTGTCTTAGTCACATTATCAAATGGAGAAGCATTCCGGCCTAGACGAGCCTCTGATCTATACTGCCCATTAGATTGTACACAGCAGAAAGCGCTCCAGAAGAAGGATGGCACATTGACTCGGTCTCGCATCCAGGTGCCTTGTTCAGGTGTGAACCCCGAAATGATGACTCCACTTATGACATGTGTTTGAGTACAGGCTGGCAGGATCCTGTCCTTCAGGTAGGTCTCATACTGATTCCAGGTTCCGCTGTTGAATGTGGCATCTTGTGGTGCCATGTTTGTATATGTGAATGTGGAAAGCTGGGACTCACTGCTATGGTGCCCGCTTGGGTTCACATGTCCACGGCTCCAGCTTGAGTTCCTGTAGTCATCATTCACAGCCTGACTATCGGTCACTGTGTCCAGTTCTGGCTGCATTGTACTGTGGGAAGGTTGAAGCATGTCCTCTCGGGCAATACCAGCCAACTAATGAGGGCAAGAAAGTAACATTGATTTAGCCAAATAAATACTGACTCATTTTCAGTGGACACTGCTAAATTACCCTTTTCTACACATTTGAAGCCACATACACCACTGGAAACCTGTTGAAGGGAGAATAACATTTATCCTTTATTTAATTTACTTTGTTGAAATATTTTAGTTTTAAAGAAGCGTTCAGAGTAGAAAATGCTTAATTTTTCATCTGCACTTTATATATTTATACCACTCAATACTAAATCCCTTTTTATTTACTAAAAGGAGGTGGATGCAATTTCCATTGGTGATATATTTTATTGATTACTTAGTTTGGGAAATCTTGGTCTGATAATGTTGAAAATCTGATGTAGGACAGGTTAAGAGTTTTTAATTGCTATTTTACAATGTCTCATGAGTTTTATACATTGATAGAGTCTTGGTAGTAATGTGAGATGTGATCATAATCATGAGTTAACTCTGATCTGGATTTCATATTAAACTACTTTTATTATAAAAAATGTTGATAGTTTTTACAAAGTGATAATTTTAATTATAAACCAATCGTCACCATGGGCTCCAAGTACCAGTTGCTTGAAGAGATATCTGGTCGTTTAGTCGTTGATACATCCAGAATGTAGGCACTGTAGACTGGCACACGAGCTACTCTGTGGTACAAAGTAGCATAATAATAGACCCCTTGCATGCGCTGGCATATACGAGAAGTTTCAGGGGATGCCAGGCCAAGAGGCTCCTGTCCCTTGAAGAAAAAGTTTTGGCAATATGAGACATCAGAAAAGTTCTGCAGCACTTCACAGTGTCCCCCATAAGAGAGAACTGCAAGA
This sequence comes from Discoglossus pictus, assembly GCA_027410445.1. NCBI lineage: Eukaryota > Metazoa > Chordata > Amphibia > Anura > Alytidae > Discoglossus > Discoglossus pictus. The sequence goes on from CM050163.1 coordinate 559,650,085, forward strand.
GCAAGACTCAACCTCACCAAGATCATTATGTGTCAATGTCTCCTTCCTCTCTACACACAGTTATTCATGCACAACCGAAGGACACGTCATTGAGCAAAAACAAGGAAATTAATCTTCAGATGTTCAAACACAATCCCTTCCCAAACAAAGATCTGGCACAAGTCACGAGTAAGTGTGTACGACATAGATATACCTGAGTTTACACTAGTGCTCAGAGTCTATAAATAGAAACATAGCTTCTAAAAGCAGGTACAACAAATAAGCCATTAAATCTACATAAAAGCTCTATGCTTCATTATTCCTCAGTATATTATTATTTATATCATTTAAGGTATATCCCTTGTTTTTCACTTTATAATTTCTGCTCTCTGGTTACTCCACTTATTCATTTTCTCTTCTTCCAGAAATTATCTCTGAGTTTTAAAACATGATATAGTTTTCTATGGATTAGCTTAAGAGGTTCTGCTCCAAGATACATTGTGCTATGGAAGTGGTCGTTGGGTAGTGACACTAAGGAGACACCTGAAGCACAACAGGCTCTTGACACTTTGACACAAAGGTTTACCTCCACTCCTCAGCCATACCACCATGCTGCTGAACAGAAATATAATGTAACTGACAACACACTTCTTTATGTTAAACTGTCATTGGAAGAATGAAATCCCGTCTGGAAGGGGATGTACAGATCTCAAGATGATTACTTAAATTACTCAAGTATAAAAAATGGCGGGACCCCATACAAGATCGTTGATCTCTGCACTTTTCAACATCACATATTATAATTGTCTAACTACGAGACGTCGCCACGCTGCGTTGCGCAGTGCGTACCACTTTGCGATGAGCGCCACAGGCGCTCATTGCAGGCGAGCCTCGCGTAGCGAGCCGTTACTTCGTAGCACTTTGGCAATGAGCGCCGCAGGCGCTGATTGCAGGTGAGACTCGCGTAGCGAGGGGAGCCGTTACTTTGTAGCACTTTGGCAATGAGCGCCGCAGGCGCTCATTGCAGGCGAGCCTCGCGTAGCGAGGGGAGCCGTTACTTCGTAGCACTTGGAAAAAAAATACGAGCTGAAAAAAATTAGGACATAAGCGGCGGAAACGATTTTGCCGAGTTACAAAGATCGAAAATCGGCTAAGCGAGAAAAAAATGGCCGCCGAAAAAAATGAAAACGAGGCTATACTACTACGAACTGCGTAAAACACAGCCACAGACGTATGTGTTTGACAACAACGAGATAAAGGATGCGGATTAACCGCGCAATGAGTAAAAAGACAGTAGTGAGTACATTTTACGAAACGCAATTACAGATTTACACATTAACACAGATTTAACGACTTTGTCTCGCGCAACATCGGATTTAACGCCTAAACCAACGCATTGGATTAAATTTAAGTTGCAAATTACAAAAATATTAATTTGAGAAAAAAAAAATGTATTTATTTTAAGAAAAAAAAAAAGGGACAAATGTAGTGTCATGTTGTGTGCCAAACAAATTTAAGGTTAGACCGTAGTACTTTAGCGGGCTTAGCGATGAGCGCCGCAGGCGATCAGCGCCCGGCGAGCCTCGCGCAGCGAGGCGAGCCGTTAAACCGTAGTACTTTGGCAATGAGCAACGCAGAAAAAATGCCGGACGAACAAAAAGAAAAGCAGGCAACAGCACTATAACCACGGAAAACACGTACAGATAATCCGGTAAGACGCATACAACACATTATCCGCCATTTTAGGATAATGCGGAAGTACACAGCTACGTTAACGGTTTCAGATCGCGCACGCACACTATTACACTGCACACGTTCATCACGCTTACACAGCACCTCCACACCACTAATGCTGCTGCAACATCAACTCAGATTGCCAGCTCTTCAACACAATGCATAAAAATATGTAAATTCATTTATTAATTTGAATTCTATATTTCAGTAGGACACAAAAAAAAACATTAGCTACCTTACAATTCAATGTGTATATTAATAAATAAACAACTTTTAAAACCTACACATCTGATTGCCATCATTTTTTGACGGGCAATACGCTAGTTCAGTTATATCTCCTGTCATCTAGTATCAAGAGATGATAAAGCTGAAGTTGATGCCATCACCAGGATGAAATTAATATGGAAAATCAATCAAATAATATTGTCTGAGAAGGCTACATTCTCATTATCAAGGATTTGTTGATTAATTAGATTTGTAAAGTCCAAGTCCATCTGCTTCTATAGCTTTTCACTCCTGAGAAAAAGATGGCCTTCTTTATTCGTAATACCGTATTTATGTCCTGCACAAATTCAGAATTTAAGATAGGAAAAATGTTATATGATGATGAACCAATGGAGCCCTCCTGGCATCAGTCAGAGGAGAAAATATACTGTGGTCTAATTTTCACTTCATTAGTAATGATTTATGTTGCATTATATGAAGTACTAGCGACTTGCCCGTCAAAAAATGAAGGTCAATAAAAGAAAGTGTTGAAATGCTGTTTGCCACACAATGTGAGTGTACTGTGTGCCTCAACTATATAGACCCCTCTAACACACCAATGAACGCATGTAATAACACTATAAGTGCCATGAGGGTTATCCAGGACCCTCATGACCCAAAGTATAAGCACTACACCATTTTAACCCGGTCACTTATGGTGGTCTATCCAGACCCTAATAAGCCTCTATTTAACTCCATCAGTCCCATAAGGGTATATTATGACGATTATGGCCTGTTACAACCCAACATTAACCACATAAGTGCCATGACAGTCCTCAAGGACCATCATGACACTAAGTATAACACTACACTGCGCTATACCCCCCCAATAAAACATTAAATATCAACTTAACACCCTCTACACTAACCTATTAACACCTACACTACCTACCTACCCCCTAATAACCCCCTCCCCACCACTGTAATTACAGAAATAAAAAAAACGAAAGTCATAAAAAATCAAAAATCTAAATTACATAAAATAAAAAAAACAAAAATCACCAAAAATAAAAAATGTACATTACAGAAAAAAAAAGCCTAAGTCACAAAAATAAAAAAAGGAACATTACAAAAAATAAAAAAATACATTACAACCCCCCCTACACTACAGTAAAAAAAAAAAATTACACACCTGAAAAGGAAATACATATAATACATACAATACAATACATACAATACAATACAATACAATTAAATACAATACAATACAATACAATTAAATACAATACAATACACCCCTATCTAATATACATCCTCCTATCTAATATACATCCCCCTATGTAATATACATCCCACTATGTAATATACATCCCACTATCTAATATACAATAAATACTATCTATATACTATACATAACCCTATCTAGCTAATATAAAGTACATGCTATCTCTATATAGCAACCCTAATTCTAATCTACAATAAAATAATTAAGACCAATTACCTTTGAGATGTTTCTTCAGATCACCAACCTAGGGTAAAAAAGATTAAAAAAATTAATACAACACGTTTACATAAAATAACTAAACATTATAAATATTCTAAATATTATACTCACCTTTCCAGCATGTCACGTCCTCCCTCTTTGCTTCTGCGGAGCTGCCCCTGTTAAAAAAAAACATTACATTAGCACACATACATAAACATGAAACAAAGTAAAATAAACACAATCTACATTGTACTTACCTCCCCGCGATGTCTCCGGCCTCCTAGTGTTCTGCCCCGGATGGGCCCTGGAAGCATCTGCGCTCTTAAAAAAAAAAAAAAACATTCATCCGCCCTGACGGATGTCTCCGACGCTAATGAGCTTCCTACAGAGTGTTCCAGAATAAAATTGGCAATGGCGGCTTCTGATTGGCTGAAAACGCTGTCTATCAAATTCAGCCAATGAGAAGACGCCAATCGTGAACCAATGAGAAAGGGATACACCCCAAAATACCACGCTGATTGGATAAGGCACCTGTCAATCTTTATTTAAACCAATCCGAAGGCTTTATTGCCATCAGCCAATCACAATGGAATACACCCCCACGTACTGATTGGTGAAGACATCTGCGCCTTCCCATTGGCTGTAATACTGATTGACATTAACAATAGCCAATGAGAATGCGCAAATCTTTCACCAATCAGTACGTGGGGGTGTATTCCATTGTGATTGGCTATTGTCTGTGCAACCAATCAGAATGCACAGATGCCTCCAGCCAATCACCCTGTGGGGGTGTATTCCATTGTAATTGGCTGAAGGCACCTGCGCCTTGTGATTGGTTTAAATAAAAAAATTGACATGTGCATTATCCAATCAGAGTGGAATTTTAGGGTGTATCCCTTTCTGATTGGCTCACACATTGGCGCCTCCTGATTGGGTGAATTTGATAGACAGCGTTTTCAACCAATCAGAAGGCGCCATTGCCTATTTTCTTCCGGAAAAGTCTCTGGGAGCCTCATTAGCGTCGGGGATGTCCGTGAGTGCGGATGTAAGTACTTTTTTTTTATTTTTTTTACAGGGCGTGGCAGAAGAGGAGGCGGAGGAGACCGGAGTCATCGCGGGGAGGTAAGTACAATGTAGATTATGTTTATTTTATTTTGTTTTTGTGTTTATGTATATTGTATTAATGTTATGTTTTTTTTAACAGGTGCCGAAGAAAAAGGACGGGACATGCTGGAAAGGTGAGTATAATATTTAGAATGTTTAGAATGTTTATTTATGTACTGTAAACGTGTTGCACTAATTTTTTTTATTTTTTCCCCCTAGGTGCCTGATCTGAATGGACATCTGCAAAGGTAAGTGGTCTTAATTATTTTATTTTAGCTTAGAATTAGATTATTTTCTATATAGATTACACTTATTGTATGTTAGCTAGGGGTATGTGTTTTATATAGATAGCATAGAATGTATTGTATATTAGATTGTGTTATTTATTTAGATTGGGGATGTATATTATATAGATAGGATGTATTTTAGATTGTGTTATTTATTTAGATAGATTGTGTGATGTATAGGATAGATAGGATGTATATTAGATTATGGTATTTATTTAGATAGATTGGGGTATGTATATTAGATAGATAGAATGTATTGTATATTAGATAGGGGTGTATTGTATTGTATGTACTTGTATTATATTGTAAGTATTGTATTGTATTGTATGTATTATATTGTATGTATTGTATGTATTTGTATTATATGTATTTCCTTTTCAGGTGTGTAATTTTTTTTTCTGTAGTGAGGGGGGGGGGGGTGTTGTAATGTTTTTTTTTTCTGTAATGTTCCTTTTTTTATTTTTGTGACTTGTTTTTTTTTTTTTTTTTGTAATGTAGATTTTTTAATTTTTTGTGACAGGTTTTTTATTTTATGTAAAGTAGATTTTTTTTTGTCTGACTTTAGGCTTTTTTATTTTTTGTAATTAGAGTGGTGGGGGTTATTAGGGGATAGGTAGGTAGTGTAGGTGTTAATAGGTTAGTGTAGAGGGAGTTTAGTTGATATTTAATGTTTTATTGGGGGCGTATACTGCAGTGTAGTGTTTATACTTAGTGTCATGATGGTCCTTGAGGACCGTCATGGCACTTATGTGGTTAATATTGGGTTGTAACAGGCCCATAATGGTCTTAATATACCCTTATGAGACTGATGGGGTTAAATAGAGGCGGAAGTACACAGCTACGTTAACGGTTTCAGATCGCGCACGCACACTATTACACTGCACACGTTCATCACGCTTACACAGCACCTCCACACCACTAATGCTGCTGCAACATCAACTCAGATTGCCAGCTCTTCAACACAATGCATAAAAATATGTAAATTCATTTATTAATTTGAATTCTATATTTCAGTAGGACACAAAAAAAAACATTAGCTACCTTACAATTCAATGTGTATATTAATAAATAAACAACTTTTAAAACCTACACATCTGATTGCCATCATTTTTTGACGGGCAATACGCTAGTTCAGTTATATCTCCTGTCATCTAGTATCAAGAGATGATAAAGCTGAAGTTGATGCCATCACCAGGATGAAATTAATATGGAAAATCAATCAAATAATATTGTCTGAGAAGGCTACATTCTCATTATCAAGGATTTGTTGATTAATTAGATTTGTAAAGTCCAAGTCCATCTGCTTCTATAGCTTTTCACTCCTGAGAAAAAGATGGCCTTCTTTATTCGTAATACCGTATTTATGTCCTGCACAAATTCAGAATTTAAGATAGGAAAAATGTTATATGATGATGAACCAATGGAGCCCTCCTGGCATCAGTCAGAGGAGAAAATATACTGTGGTCTAATTTTCACTTCATTAGTAATGATTTATGTTGCATTATATGAAGTACTAGCGACTTGCCCGTCAAAAAATGAAGGTCAATAAAAGAAAGTGTTGAAATGCTGTTTGCCACACAATGTGAGTGTACTGTGTGCCTCAACTATATAGACCCCTCTAACACACCAATGAACGCATGTAATAACACTATAAGTGCCATGAGGGTTATCCAGGACCCTCATGACCCAAAGTATAAGCACTACACCATTTTAACCCGGTCACTTATGGTGGTCTATCCAGACCCTAATAAGCCTCTATTTAACTCCATCAGTCCCATAAGGGTATATTATGACGATTATGGCCTGTTACAACCCAACATTAACCACATAAGTGCCATGACAGTCCTCAAGGACCATCATGACACTAAGTATAACACTACACTGCGCTATACCCCCCCAATAAAACATTAAATATCAACTTAACACCCTCTACACTAACCTATTAACACCTACACTACCTACCTACCCCCTAATAACCCCCTCCCCACCACTGTAATTACAGAAATAAAAAAAACGAAAGTCATAAAAAATCAAAAATCTAAATTACATAAAATAAAAAAAACAAAAATCACCAAAAATAAAAAATGTACATTACAGAAAAAAAAAGCCTAAGTCACAAAAATAAAAAAAGGAACATTACAAAAAATAAAAAAATACATTACAACCCCCCCTACACTACAGTAAAAAAAAAAAATTACACACCTGAAAAGGAAATACATATAATACATACAATACAATACATACAATACAATACAATACAATTAAATACAATACAATACAATACAATTAAATACAATACAATACACCCCTATCTAATATACATCCTCCTATCTAATATACATCCCCCTATGTAATATACATCCCACTATGTAATATACATCCCACTATCTAATATACAATAAATACTATCTATATACTATACATAACCCTATCTAGCTAATATAAAGTACATGCTATCTCTATATAGCAACCCTAATTCTAATCTACAATAAAATAATTAAGACCAATTACCTTTGAGATGTTTCTTCAGATCACCAACCTAGGGTAAAAAAGATTAAAAAAATTAATACAACACGTTTACATAAAATAACTAAACATTATAAATATTCTAAATATTATACTCACCTTTCCAGCATGTCACGTCCTCCCTCTTTGCTTCTGCGGAGCTGCCCCTGTTAAAAAAAAACATTACATTAGCACACATACATAAACATGAAACAAAGTAAAATAAACACAATCTACATTGTACTTACCTCCCCGCGATGTCTCCGGCCTCCTAGTGTTCTGCCCCGGATGGGCCCTGGAAGCATCTGCGCTCTTAAAAAAAAAAAAAAAACATTCATCCGCCCTGACGGATGTCTCCGACGCTAATGAGCTTCCTACAGAGTGTTCCAGAATAAAATTGGCAATGGCGGCTTCTGATTGGCTGAAAACGCTGTCTATCAAATTCAGCCAATGAGAAGACGCCAATCGTGAACCAATGAGAAAGGGATACACCCCAAAATACCACGCTGATTGGATAAGGCACCTGTCAATCTTTATTTAAACCAATCCGAAGGCTTTATTGCCATCAGCCAATCACAATGGAATACACCCCCACGTACTGATTGGTGAAGACATCTGCGCCTTCCCATTGGCTGTAATACTGATTGACATTAACAATAGCCAATGAGAATGCGCAAATCTTTCACCAATCAGTACGTGGGGGTGTATTCCATTGTGATTGGCTATTGTCTGTGCAACCAATCAGAATGCACAGATGCCTCCAGCCAATCACCCTGTGGGGGTGTATTCCATTGTAATTGGCTGAAGGCACCTGCGCCTTGTGATTGGTTTAAATAAAAAAATTGACATGTGCATTATCCAATCAGAGTGGAATTTTAGGGTGTATCCCTTTCTGATTGGCTCACACATTGGCGCCTCCTGATTGGGTGAATTTGATAGACAGCGTTTTCAACCAATCAGAAGGCGCCATTGCCTATTTTCTTCCGGAAAAGTCTCTGGGAGCCTCATTAGCGTCGGGGATGTCCGTGAGTGCGGATGTAAGTACTTTTTTTTTATTTTTTTTACAGGGCGTGGCAGAAGAGGAGGCGGAGGAGACCGGAGTCATCGCGGGGAGGTAAGTACAATGTAGATTATGTTTATTTTATTTTGTTTTTGTGTTTATGTATATTGTATTAATGTTATGTTTTTTTTAACAGGTGCCGAAGAAAAAGGACGGGACATGCTGGAAAGGTGAGTATAATATTTAGAATGTTTAGAATGTTTATTTATGTACTGTAAACGTGTTGCACTAATTTTTTTTATTTTTTCCCCCTAGGTGCCTGATCTGAATGGACATCTGCAAAGGTAAGTGGTCTTAATTATTTTATTTTAGCTTAGAATTAGATTATTTTCTATATAGATTACACTTATTGTATGTTAGCTAGGGGTATGTGTTTTATATAGATAGCATAGAATGTATTGTATATTAGATTGTGTTATTTATTTAGATTGGGGATGTATATTATATAGATAGGATGTATTTTAGATTGTGTTATTTATTTAGATAGATTGTGTGATGTATAGGATAGATAGGATGTATATTAGATTATGGTATTTATTTAGATAGATTGGGGTATGTATATTAGATAGATAGAATGTATTGTATATTAGATAGGGGTGTATTGTATTGTATGTACTTGTATTATATTGTAAGTATTGTATTGTATTGTATGTATTATATTGTATGTATTGTATGTATTTGTATTATATGTATTTCCTTTTCAGGTGTGTAATTTTTTTTTCTGTAGTGAGGGGGGGGGGGGTGTTGTAATGTTTTTTTTTTCTGTAATGTTCCTTTTTTTATTTTTGTGACTTGTTTTTTTTTTTTTTTTGTAATGTAGATTTTTTAATTTTTTGTGACAGGTTTTTTATTTTATGTAAAGTAGATTTTTTTTTGTCTGACTTTAGGCTTTTTTATTTTTTGTAATTAGAGTGGTGGGGGTTATTAGGGGATAGGTAGGTAGTGTAGGTGTTAATAGGTTAGTGTAGAGGGAGTTTAGTTGATATTTAATGTTTTATTGGGGGCGTATACTGCAGTGTAGTGTTTATACTTAGTGTCATGATGGTCCTTGAGGACCGTCATGGCACTTATGTGGTTAATATTGGGTTGTAACAGGCCCATAATGGTCTTAATATACCCTTATGAGACTGATGGGGTTAAATAGAGGCTTATGAGGGTCTGTAGGGACCCCCATGAGTGACAGGGTTAATTAGCAGTATATGGGGGTCTGTATTGACCCCCATGAGTGAGGGGGTTAATTAAGTGCTTATGGGGGTCTCTATTGACCCCCATGAGTGACAGGGTTAATGAAGGGCTTATGGGGGATCTATATTGACCCCTATAAATGACAGGGTTAATTAGGGGTTTATGGGGGTCTGTATTGACCTCCATGAGTGACACAGTTAATGAAGGGCTTATGGGGGTCTGTATTGACCCCCATGAGTGACAGGGTTAATGAAGGGCTTATGGGGGTCTATATTGACCCCCATGAATGACAGGGTTAATTAGGGGTTTATGGGGGTCTGTATTGACCTCCATGAGTGACACAGTTAATGAAGGGCTTATGGGGGTCTGTATTGACCCCCATGAGTGACAGGGTTAATGAAGGGCTTATGGGGGTCTATATTGACCCCCATGAGTGACAGGGTTAATGAGGGGCTTATGGAGGTCTGTATTGACCCCAATGAGTGAGGGGGTTAATTAAGTGCTTATGGGGGTCTGTATTGACCCCCATGAGTGACAGGGTTAATGAAGGGCTTATGGGGTCTATATTGACCCCCATGAGTGAGGGGGTTAATGAAGTGTTTATGGGGGTCTGTATTGACCCCCATGAATGACAGGGTTAATGAAGGGTTTATGGGGGTCTGTATTGACCCCCATGAGCGACAGGGTTAATGAAGGGCTTATGGGGGTCTGTATTGACCCCCATAAGTGACAGGGTTAATGAAGGGCTTATGGGGGTCTATATTGACCCCCATGAGTGACAGGGTTAATTAGGGGTTTATGGGGGTCTGTATTGACCCCCATGAATTTGTTTTCTTTTATAACGGGACCTTTAAGGACCTTTACTTTCCTTTAAGGATCTGTAACGTGGGCATTTTGAATTTTCATTGCAGCGGGGGTCCCCGATCGCGTGCGATCGGGACCCCCACTGCGATGGTTAATGTGGGGTTAATGCAGGTCTCCAAGCTTATCTCGGATCCCTTCTTGGGTAAGTTGTACGCGGCTGTGCGGTCCGGGGTCTTGGAGCCTCGTTTTCGTTTTTTTCGACCGCCATTTTTTCTCTCGCTTAGGGGATTTTCGTGTGTCTGAACTCGGGAATTTGGACTTAAATGGAGGTAACTTGCTATGGGTAAGCTTTTTATGTAGTTTTTGTGAGTATTTGGTGTGTTTTGACTATTTGTAGGTGCGCGCGGTTCTGCTGTTCTGGCCGTATTTTTTGTGCGTGTGGATGTTTGTTACGTTAAGGTTGGTTCCGAGGTTGTGCGTGTGTGTTTTTAACCTTGTGTGAGGCGCCTTTGAGCCTCCACCTCTGCAAATGTGGACCCTCGCTTCGCGAGGGTCCACATTTGCGGACAAACACAGCCGTCGTTGGAGCCTCCACCTTCCGCAAATGCTAATAAAACTGCTGAGACTTTGGTCAAGGAGATTATTTGTTCATATAGTCTTCCTGAAGATTGAACACAGGGTCAAATTCACAACGTATTACTGTAGAGTTTAAACAAATCCTGTTACAGTCATACATAAGAATGACTTCACATGCTCAGCAAACACGTTGTCCAACTAAGTATGCCAAGATGTGTGCAGATTATCTTTGTTCCAAATTCTTTGGTACCAATTTGTGCATAAATTAGGAGATACTTGTAAAGAAATAAGGGGTCAAGTTCAAGTGATCGTTCAGCATATTTGGGATATTCCACCCTGTACCCTGCCATTTTGAATTTTAATTCCCTTATCACATTCACCTCATATCTTTTTTACTTAATCTAATACTAACTAATTCATTTTCTCGTAGCATGAGAATCCAGAACATAAGCTCCATGAAGTAGCCCAGAATTGTTCTTCCACGATAAAGGTGGAAGCTCTTATATTTAGTGTCTTATATTTTGAGTTTTGAGAGAGGAGGAAATCTTCTGGTAACCTCCAGGCTTCCCCCTTGTATCACTATACTACACGCACCTTATAAAACACACAGAATAATCTTCCATAATATGACCATTTTTATGACATTTAAAATTGCACCATTGGCATCAAGAGGGATTTTCAGCTTCAGGATCTGGGCAAGATGGCAGTTAGTAAGTAACTTTGTCACAAACACTGAATAGGAAATGGTTTTAACACATCTTGTTTCTTTACTATGTCTCAAACACAGAGCAATAAATAGAGAAGAAGTATTAAGGAGCCATAAAGGGAGGATAATGTTCTGGCATTTGAGCCAAACAGCACTTTGTCACATGTAGAAAGCTAATGTACCCTTTGCAACGGTCACTGTTACCAGGGCAACCAACACTTCACTTCAGGATTCTCCTCCATCAAAGCTGTCACCAAATATATATGTATTCAAAATATGGGAACATATTCTCCTGCAAATATATAAATATGTTTTGATAAATATTTAAAGCCAGAATCATGAATATTAGATTAAGACAGATAGATATATGTCAATATTCAATTACAATTCATGACAGGCATGGTTGTAGGAACCGGGGGGGGGATGAGGGGGACAAATCCCCCCAGATTTCTCATTTTGTGTATGTATGCGTATAGAAGTTGTTAAAAGTGTTCTGTGTATCAAGTGAACTGTATCCCCTCCAGAATTATTTTGGCTCCTACACCCCTGATGACAAGCTTGATGTAAGACTGTCCTGCTTTTTTTAAATCAGCAAAGTGCTTGCACAGACTCTCTTAAGACCGCCGATGAATTTCCAGATTTCTATGAACATTAAAGAAGAGCCTCCAGACTTTTGAGTCTTCAATTCACCACCTGATGATTTACATCCTGTGCAAAGACCTATTCTTGTGGTATTCATTTACTCTTTACTTGATTCCATTGGCAACAAATTGCCTATACTGGTGTAAACTCTCATGAATGCTCAACATTTCCCAAGGGTCCATGTTGCAGTGGCCCTCATTTTTTTTCTAAGGTGCTAACATTTAATGAAGGTTGCATACAAAGATGTGGGGCACTGCTATATTTATATATTTTGCAATACATAAATAATAATTTATGTCAGTCCCCAACATAAAAAACATGTTCTTTTTTATTTAATACACATTTTTATCAATGTATTGTCATCGTCCCCCTTTGTACTATGATGCAGGATATTTTTGGTTTTCTATATACAGTGGGGGGAAAAGTATTTGATCCCCTGCTGATTTTTAATGTTTCTACACTGACAAAGAAATGACCAGTCTATAATTTTAATGGTAGTTGTATTTTAAGAGTGAAAGACAGAATAACAAAAAAAAAAAGAAAAATGCATTTCAAAACAGTTATAAATTGATTTGCAGGTCAGTGAGGGAAATAAGTATTTGATCCCCTATCAATCAGCAAGATTTCTGGCTCCCAGGTGTCTTTTATACAGGTAACGAGCTGAGATTAGGAGCACTCTCTTAAAGGGAGTGTTCCTAATCTCAGTTTATTACCTGTATAAAAGACACCTGTCCACAAAAGCAATCAATCAATCAGATTCCAAACTCTCCACCATGGCCAAGGCCAAAGAGCTGTCCAAGGATATCAGGGACAAGATTGTAGACCTACAGAAGGCTGGAATGGGCTACAAGACCATCGCCAAGCAGCTTGGTGAGAAGGTGACAACAGTTGGTGCGATTATTCGCAAATGGAAGAAACCTCCCTCGGTCTGATGGTCCATGCAAGATCTCACCTTGTAGAGTTTCAATGATCATGAGAACGGTGAGGAATCAGCCCAGAACTACATGGGAGGATCTTGTTAAGGATCTTAAGGCAGTTGGAAGCAAGAAAACAATTGGTAACACACTACGCCGTGAAGGGCTGAAATACTGCAGCGCCCGCAAGGAGCCCCTGCCCGTCTGAAGTTTTGACAATGAACATCTGAATAATTGAGAGGAGAACTGGGTTAAAGTGTTTTGGTCAGATGAGACCAAAATCGAGCTCTTTGGCATCAACTCAACTCGCTGTATATGGAGGAGGAATGCTGCCTATAACCCCAAGAACACCATCCCCACCGTTCAACATGGAGGTGGAAACATTATGCTTTGGGGTGTTTTTCTGCTAAGGGGACAGGAAAACTGCTCCGCATCAAAGGGACGATGGACGGGGCCATGTACCGTCAAATCTTGGGTGAGAACCTCCTTCCCTCAGTCAGGGAATTGAAAATGGGTCATGCATGGGTATTTCAGCATGACGATGACCCAAAACACACAGCCAGGGCAACAAAGGAGTGGCTCAAGAAGAAGCACATTAAGGTCCTGGAGAGGCCCTGGAGAGGCCTAGCCAGTCTCCAGACCTTAATACCATAGAAAATCTGTGGAGGGATCTGAAGGTTCGAGTTGCCAAACATCAGCCTCAAAACCTTAATGACTTGGAGAGGATCTACAAAGAGGAGTGGGACAAAATCCCTCCTGAGATGTGTGCAAACCTGGTGGCCAACTACAAGAAACCTCTGACCCCTGGGATTGCCAACAAGGGTTTTGCCACCAAGTACTAAGACGAAGTGGTCAAAAACGTATTTCCCTCATTGATCTGCAAATCAATTTATAATTTTTTTGACATGCGTTTTTCTTGTTTGTTTTTTTTGGTATTCTGAACATACCAACAGTGCTGTACCAAGAGTTCTTTATGACTGAATATTAGGGGATTATCTAGAACTCGGTTTTCTATATAAATATATAACCAGGAATAGTAGCAGTTGTGGTCATAAAGCCAAGTAAAATGCACCATGGTGAGACTGACACTGCCCTCAGAGTAAGTGAATCTAACTTGCATTGTGGCATTCAGTCGTGTCCAACTCTCTGTGAACTCATGGTCCAGACCATCATGCTGATCAGCTTGGTTTTCATGACAGAGATACTGGAGTGGGTAGCCAGTTCCTTCTTCAGTGGGCCACAGAATACAGCTCCTGGCATTCCTAGATGGTTTCCCATCCAAGTACTGACCAGGCCCAACCCTGCTCAGCTTCAGGGTGGTATGACCACTTGCTTCCCTAACTGGAATCGAACCAAGGTTGAAGCACCGAATCCTAACCACTGGACCACCAGGAAGCTTGCATTTGAGCTGTCCAAAACATAGGGACTCTTGGGGAAACTTCAAGCGTAACTTATCAAAAGATTGCAAAGCTTTAATGCTAGGGCATAATAATATAGCCCAATGGATTACAAGCTTTTGTTTTTCAAAAGACCACTTTTAAATTGCTTGCGGTCTTTGCAGATCACCCCGATATTGTCGAGGATCTTTGCAGACCACCAATTTATTTTTCTGCTTAAGAACTGCAGTGGACTTTGCATTGGAGTGTGCACTTCTGGGTAATACTCATGGGGCCTTCTAAACTACTAATTTATGCAATATGAATACATTTTAGTAGTGTTATTTTGTTATTCTTATGTATAATCTGAATGGTTTATAGGTCACCTAAGACAAGCTGACAGACCACCGCTGGTGTACGGTCCGCACTACGGGTACTTCTGATATTGATTACAAAAATAAACAAATACACGTGGAACCACTAACTCCTCATATAAACTACACCCCGGCAAGTTTAGAGAGCTGATGACTCAAATGTAAACAATGTGCGCTTGGTTTGTTTGACAATGTTTTCTACCAAGGGTCCCTGAGATGCTCATATATCATCTTCCACAGCCACGAGAAGTGGATAAAGCACAGAAGATACTACAAAAGTAAGCAATTGGCATTTTCACCCATAATGTAGCCCTTTATGTTTTCAATAGCAATATACTAGTAAGATGTTTTTGGAAAAAAGATTAGTGGAGGTCAACAGGGATCCCGGAGGCCTCGCGCAGCTCTCAGGCACCTCCCATGTGGCCCCCAGACTGATCTCTGGAGTGGGAGAGCACCCTCCTCTTCAACAATACACAGTCCATTATATTTCTCTAAACTTAGCAAATAATTTCCAACTGTACAAAATACCTGTTATCTGCCTGCCACGTGCCAGTGTGCCACCTGCCCGCCTGCTGCACGCCACTGAGTATGACACACTTTTAGTATGTAAAACCTGCCACTACTTAAAACTAAACTCTAACCCTAACTCTAACCCTAAACTTAAACACAAAACCCTAACCGTAAGAGCAAAGTGTGTGGCAGTACATGGAGGCATTGTGTCGTGTGGCAGCATGGTGGTTAGATAACAGGAAAGGTTCCTTTCCCCTACTATTATGCCTTTATTAACAATTAATTAATTTCTTCAGTGATTTGCCTTTTGCTTTGATCAAAATAAAAAGGAGAATGACTCAAGTGTGGTAGATTGCTACAAAATATTATAATTTTTTACCTTTTAACTAGAATTACAAAGAACTAACTTCACCTTATAAATGTATACTGTCATGTAATAACTTATTTTGACACAGAACTTCCTCTTTAAAGATTGTTACATACATAACAATGGATCATTGTCCATATATCTTTTTACCTTTGTTGAACTTTTGAGATCTATTATGATTTTCTTCTTTACAAAAATAGAAGGTCATTTACTTTTACTTTTTGTAGTGTTTGCTTATCTAGTCCATTAGGTAGACATAGCCCTATATTCCATCACAATGTCAGGTGTCTGTATGTGTCTTCCTCTTTACCCCCCCCCTCCATGTCTTTCCTTTCCTTAGCTCCTCTCCATATAGCCTGCCTTATGTACATGTAATAATACGTACCTACATGTCTCATAACTACTTGTTCTTCTTACCTTGCTTCAGGTCTCTCTATCCAGCCTTACCTCCCTTCCTTGTCCCTTCCTTGATCTACACCACTCTTCACACCTACAGTACTTCTTTCTTTGTAGCAAATGCCTCTTCTTGTCCCTTCTCTTACTTTAACTTTTTACACATGTGTTTTCTTTGGACTCTCCCCAGTGTCTACTTTGCCATGATACATTTTTACCTTTGTGATCATGTATTTATCTTCTCATTTGCCTCCATTGAAGCCATATTCCTTTCTTATCTTTTACACAGGTGTATTTCTTTTCACCTCATATTCCTTCCCCTTTTGGTCTGTCTTGTCTAAGTTGGCACTCACATATCCTGTATCTCTATTAATACATATATATATATATATATATAGTCCATTTATCTTCCCTCGTGCCTCCCACTTTGCTGCCCATTCCATTCCCTCTTTCCCCCTTTCTGGTTGTGCCACCCAGTTCATTCCTTCTGTTTTCACTCTATTTCCTCTCCTGCTCTTTACATGTAATATACCTGTTGATTTCCCCTTGGTTCTCCATTCCTCAATATATATATTTTTTATTTTTATTTTAGTTTGCCTGTAACTTAACTTATGTATAGCGCTACGGAATATGTTGGCGCGTTACAAATAAACGATAATAATAATAATAATAATAGTTTAGTAGTCTAAAATAGCCCCCACCCTGGCCCCCCTCTGCCGCACCAGCATGCCCCACCACATGGAGGATATTTATATATTGGGAGCTAACTTGGGAGATATATCTTTAGAGGAACAGAATGAAATTATAATGACAGATATTAGATCTATTGGAATGCAAAATATAATTCTGGTTTATATTATTTATCACTTTGGTTGTATCGGATGGCTGTGCCATAAACAGTTACATGAGAATAATATGGGACCAGACTAAACAATTCCTCACTTCTGCACTGTAGGATTGTGTTACTCTAGAAGAGGAGAAAGTATTATGATTGGTATATATGTATATATATATATATATAGCAGTATAATGATATTGAAGTGGTCTGGAAATTTTCTTATTGAATAACTGATTTATTTGATTGATTTTTTACTGACAGCCCCCCACAAATAGGGATACATCCGACCCATATTCTTGGCTCAGGATGGCCTCCAATTCTGGAATTGTCTTAGTCACATTATCAAATGGAGAAGCATTTCGGCCTAGACGAGCCTCTGATCTATACTGCCCATTAGATTGTGCACAGCAGAAAGCGCTCCAGAAGAAGGATGGCACATTGACTCGGTCTCGCAGCCATTTGCCCTGTCCAGGTGTGAACCCTGAAAGGATGACTCCACTTATGACATGTGTTTGAGTACAGGCTGGCAGGATCCTGTCCTTCAGGTAGGTCTCATACTGATTCCAGGTTCCGCTGTTGAATGTGGCATCTTGTGGTGCCATGTTTGTATATGTGAATGTGGAAAGCTGGGACTCACTGCTATGGTGCCCGCTTGGGTTCACATGTCCACGGCTCCAGCCTGAGTTCCTGTAGTCATCATTCACAGCCTGACTATCGGTCACTGTGTCCAGTTCTGGCTGCATTGTACTGTGGGAAGGTTGAAGCATGTCCTCTCGGGCAATACCAGCCAACTAATAAGGGCAAGATAGGAACATGGGTTTAGCCAAAGAAATACTGAGTAATACATATAAAATAAATACTGAAAGTAACAAATATATAACAAAAGATTAAGAGAAATACAATAAGACTGATGGATATTTTCAGTGGACACTTCTGAATATCTTTTCTACACATGTGAAGCCACATCCAACAGTGGAAACCTCCTGAAGGGAGAAGAATATTTGTCCTTGATTCAATATATTTTGTTGAAATATTTCAGTTTTAAAGAAGAGTTGAAAGTAGAAAATGCTTAATTTTTGATCTGTACTTTATACATTTATACCATTCAATACTTTAATTTATCTTCCAGATATTAACTTTAATGAACATGGACAGCTTTTATTTTTTGCTGCAATACAATAAAACCAGACATTTCCCATAATCTCTTTTTATTTACTAAAAATATCAAACCAGATATACATTTAATGTATAATAGCAATCAATTCACAATTTAAAAATATGTAAAAATTATGCAAGAACATGTAGAATGAACATCATATTTAATATACATCTATTCAAAAACTATTAAATACTAATAAATATTGGAAAACTATAACCATCTGCTCTCCATAACTCAAAAAACACCCATCGATTGTTTTATGATTTTATACCCAGAGTAATGTAGTTTTAAAATGAATTTTGTTTGATTATAAAATATTTTCTAGGAAATTATGCTGATATAGGATAAAATATAAATTCTAAAATCTAATAAAATTGAAGTATTAAAAATAAGTTGTGGTATAAATCTTTTCTCAGTCAGGTGCTGATAATAAACTACTCATGGTAATAATCTATTCGAGTAAAAGTAATATGTTCTGGGTTAATTTCTTCTAAACCGGCTAGTGGTACAAACGTGTTTTCAGGTATTGGTAGAAATTGGTTCCCATTAAGGCTGTAAATATCTTTTCAGGCCCGTGTATGGGAGGAAATCTTTTAAGGTTCACAAAACTAAGGATATAGGATCCTGGTAAGATATTCGTAAATAAATAAAATTGGGCAGGAAGATTAGAAGATCTAGATGGGGTAATGGTGGAGATCTTTTCTATATCAGTTATTTATCGTTTTGTTTGGTGTATTTGTTTTTTTTTTATAATTTCTGATCTGTATAAATTATAGGAAACTCCTGATCCAAGGGATTAATGTTTCTATAGTGAGTAAATTCAGCCACAGTTAGATTTGGTTTAAGGCCGTCTTGAACATAATCTATTTTCAAAGACCAAACCTCTTCGGATTATTTGTTACAGAAAATAAAATGTACATACTAAAATGATCAAGTGTCTTCTTTAATTGATAGGTTGGTCACATCTGAGCAGGAGAGATCTAAAATGTGTCTGTAGTTGAGTGGTGTCAATGTAATCTTTGGTTAATATTATCATGTAATATTAATAGCAGTAGAGCAGATCAGAACTGGGTTAGGATATAGTGGACATATAATTTGCTAATGAATTTGGTCATAGTCAGATATATGTAGTGTGGTCAATTAATTTGTGAGAATATTTTAGGAGATGAATTCTGAGGTATCGATGGACATCTAATCTAAGTAGATTATGGGTATTTGCTCTTGTACGGGGTCAAATCGAATCACGTTTAGATAATGAAGAGTTCATGTAAATTCTGAACTTGTTAGGCAGTAAGAGAGATCTGAGGTGGGCCAACAGTTTTGGAAGACTAAACATTGGCAAGATCTTAAGTGTGAAAACTGGGGATAATCTGGACAAGGAGGTGGATGACATTTGCTATGGTTACATCTTTTATTTATTGCTTAGTTTGGGAAATATTGGTCTAATAGCGTTGGAAATCTGATGTAGGTCAAGTTAAGAGTTTTTAATTGCTACTTTACAATCTCAAATAAGTTTTAGACACTGATAGAGTCTTAGTAGTAGTGCAAGAAGTGTGAGATGTGATCAAAATCATGACATAACTCTGGTCTGGGTTTCATATTTAGCTGCTCTGACTATTATAAATTATTTTATAGTGATCAATTGAATTATAAACCAATCCTCACCATGGGCTCCAAGTACCAGTTGCTTGAAGAGATATCTGGTCGTTTAGTCGTTGATACCTCCAGAATGTAGGCGCTGTAGACTGGAACACGAGCTACTCTGTGGTACAAAGTAGCATAATAATAGACCCCTTGCATGCGCTGGCATATACGAGAAGTTTCAGGGGATGCCAGGCCAAGAGGCTCCTGTCCCTTGAAGAAAAAGTTTCGGCAGGATGAGACATCAGAAAAGTTCTGCAGCACTTCACAGTGTCCCCCATAAGAGAGAACTGCAAGAGCAAGACTCAACCTCACCAAGATCATTTTGTGTCAATGTATCCTCCCTCTCTACACCCTGATATTCATAGACAACTGAAGGACACGTCATTGAGCAAAAACAAGGGAATCAATCTCCAGATGTTCAAACACAATCACTTCCCACACAAAGATCTGGCACAAGTCACGAGTAAGAGGAGTGAACAACATGGAGATCACTGAGTTTACACTAGTGCACGGAGTCTATAGATAGAAACATAGCTTCTAAAAGCAGGTACAACAAATAAGCCATTATATCTACATAAAAGCTCTGTGCTTCATTATTCCTTAGTATATTATTATTATTATTATTATTATTATTGTTTATTTGTAACACGCCAACATATTCCGTAGCATTGTACAAGTTAAGTTCCAGGCAGAGATAAATACAAAGGAACACATAGCAAAGCATGGAGGGCCCTGTCTTTGAGCTTGGAATCCGGTGTCCATGGTACTTTCCCCAAAGCACCCTGCAGGATTGAAACTCGCAGACTTACAACCTAAAGTTGTACAGGAGGGAGAGAGAGGTGCTGAGAGTGTTGGGATGGAAGTGAAACACTTCTTTAAACAGGTGTGTTTTTAGTGAGGTTTTGAATGTTTTGAGGCAGGAGGATAATCTGGTGGAGCGAGGCAAGGAGTTCCATAGAATAGGGGCAGCACGAGAAAAGTCTTGAAGGTGAGAGTGAGAGGAGGTGACAAGAGTTGCAGAAATAAGAAGGTCATGAGCAGAACAAAGAAGTGGGCGGGGGAGTATTTGGAGATGAGAGCAGCGATGTATGGGGGTGCACCATTGTTGAGGGCTTTGTAAGTTAGGGTCATGATTTAAAATTTTATTCTTGAAGCTAAGGGAAGCCAGTGAAGTGATTGACAGAGAGGCAATGCCAACACTGAACGTTGTGTACGGAAGATGAGTCTAACAGAGGCATTCATAATGGATTAAAGTGGAGACAGTCGGGTGATGGGTAGGCCAGCAAGAGGTGAGTTGCAGTAGTCAAGTCGAGAGATGATGAAAGAGTGTTTTAGGATTTTAGTTGTGTATTGTATATAACAGTGGCAAATTCTGAGATGATTTTTTAGATGGAGAAAGCAAGATTTTGTTAGTGACTGTATGTGAGGGTTGAAAGACAGGGCAGGATCCTTTAGTACCCCAAGGCAACGGGCTTGGGTGGTGGGAGTGATGTTGTTGTTGACAGTGAGAGAGATGTGAGGAATTGAAGCTGTGGTAGAGGGAGGGAAGATTAGAAGTTCAGTCTTAGACATGTTGAGTTTGAGATGGCGAGGGAACATCCAATGTAGATGACACTAAAGAGGAAGTTGGAGAGGTGTGTTAGAAGAGTGGGGGATAGATCTGGTGCTGACTGGTCGATTTGAGTGTCATCTGCATAGATATGATACTGAAGCCCAAAAGAGTTTATGAGGGTACCAAGTGAGGATGTGTAGATGGAGAAGAGGAGGGAGCCTAGGACTGGTCTTGGGGTACGCCAACAGACATGTGGTGAGGAGAAAAGGTTTCAGAGAAGGAGACACTGAATGATCGATTTTGTAGGTATGATGAGAACCATGAGAGAGCAGTGTCTCGACTAGCGAGTGTAGAGAGGATCTGGAGTAGAAGTGGATGGTCGACTGTGTCAAAGGCAGCAGAGAGATTTAGAAGAAGTAGAATAGAAAAGTGACCTTTTGACTTGGTGGAGAGCAAGTCATTGGTGAATTTGTGAGAGCTGTCTCAGTGGAATGTTGGGCCAGAAGCTGGATTAGAAGGTGTCAAGATGGGAGTTAGAGGAAATAAAGCTGGTAAGGCGGTTGTAGATGATCCGCTCCAGCAGTTTGGAAGCCAGGGGAAGTAGAGAGATAAGGCTGAAGTTAGATGCAACGTCATTTAAGGTATATTCCTTGTTTTTTACTTTATCATTTCTGCTCTCTGGCTAGTCCAATTATTCCAGAAATTAACTTTGAATACTGTACCCTCAAGTTTTAAAACATGAAATATTATTAAGAGGTTCTGCTCTAAGAAACTCATATTAAAGACACACATTTTGGCATGTTTGGCAATATGGTTAGTAGGATTGTACATGAATCAATGTATGCTAAGGAAGTGGGTAGTGACACTAAGGAGACACCTGAAGCACAACAGACTCTTGACACTTTAACACAAAGGTTTACCTCCACTCCTCAGCTATACCACCATGCTGCTGAACAGAAATATAATGTAACTGACAACAAACTTCTTTATGTTAAACTGTCTTCGGAAGAATAAAATACAGCTGTAAGGGAATGTGCAGATCACAAGATGATCACTTAAATTACTCAAGTATAAAAAATGGCGGGACCCCATACATAACTCTTGATTTCTGCACTTTTCAATATTCAGTTTATATATCTCCTCTCATTAAGAAATGGTGAAGCTGAAATTGATGCCATCACCAGGGTGAAATTAATACGGAAAATAAATCAAATACTATTCTCTGAGAAGGCCACATTCTCATTATCAAGCATTTGTTGATTCATTAGATTTGTAAAGTCTATCTTCTTCTACAGCTTCTCACAATAGACTCCTGAGAAAAGTGGGCCTTCTTTATTCGTAATACTGTATTTATGTCCTGCCCAAATTTTGAATTCACTCAACACAGGGTCTCTACCAGATGACTGGGGAAAAGCAGACGTGGTACCTATATTTAAAAAGGGAGCAAGAACATATCCGGGGAATTATAGACCAGTGAGCCTCACTTCTGTAGTGGGGAAGCTTTTAGAAGGGTTAATAAGGTATAATATACAGGAATATGTCTATTTGAACAGCATTATAAGAAGAAGCCAACATGGGTTTATGAGGGATAGGTCATGTCAAACCAATTGAATTAGTTTCTATGAGAAGGTTAGTAGGAACCTGGATCAAGGCAACTCAGTTGATGTAGCCTTTTTGGATTTTGCAAAGGCTTTTGATACAGTGCCACATGGGAGACTATTGTGCAAACTAAGAGATACAGGAATTGCAGTAAATATCTGCTCAGAGGTGGCTAAAAGACAGGAAGCACAGGGTTGTTGTAAATGGAACATACTCAGATTGGACTAATGTGGTAAGTGGGGTTCCTCAGTGTTCAGTATTAGGTCCTCTCCTTTTTAACATATTTATTAATGACTTAGAAGTGGGACTGGAAAGTAGTGTCTCCATTTTCGCTGATGACACAAAGTCGTGCAAGGTAATTAAATAAGACAATGATGTGCTTTCCGTCCAAAGGGATTTTACATAAATTTGAAGAATGGGCATCTAAATGGCAGATGAGATTTAATATGAATAAATGTAAAGTCATGCATCTGGGAAGGAAAAATAGCCATGCAATTTATAATCCCTAGTACGCTCTCATTTGGAATATGGAGTACAATTTTGGACGCCACTTCATAAAAAGACATTTTAGAGCTGGAAAAAGTACAGAGAAGAGAAAAAACAAAACTAATAAGGGGAATGGAGGGGCTAAGTTATGAAGAAAGACTAACCAAATTAAACTTATTTTCTCTAGAAAAAAGGCGTCTAAGAGGAGATATGATTACCTTATATAAATACATCCAGGGTCAGTATAAAGATTTGTCGGGGGAGCTTTTTATGCCAAGAGGTTTACAACTGACAAGAGGGCATCCATTGAGGTTAGAAGTAAAAAGATTTCACCCTAAAGAAAGAAAACGGTTCTTCACAGTAAGGGTGGTTAATCTGTTGAATTCTCTACAAGAGGAGGTGGTGACAGCGGATTCGATAGATAACTTTAAAAGGGGACTGGATTTATTTCTAATTAGAAAGGCAATTCAGGGTTATCCTGGATAATTAGAGAGAGTAAAAATAAAATAAAAAAATAAATAATTAAATAATTGATTAATAATTAATTAACAACAAATTAATTAATAACTAATCCGCATATTGCAGATCAGTGGAGATCTTAAAAGGTTGAACTCGATGGACTGAAAGTCTTTTTTAACCTTTATTACTATGGGCCTCATTCAAATGCAATTTGGCCAATTGAATAGGGCTCTATATAAGCACATAGCATATTTTTTTACAGCAGTTTTTAGTTAGTGAAGACCTTGCTTTTGGATAGAAGTTCACTAACTAAAAACATCTGTAAAAACATTTTGCTATGTGCTTAAATAGAGCCCTATTCAATTGGCCAAATTGTATTTGAATGAGGCCCTATGTAACTATATTACTGCAGAGAGTTTTAGCGCATTAAATCCTGTTACAGTCATACATAAGAATGACTTCACATGCTCAGCAAACACGTTGTCCAACTAAGTATGCCAAGATGCAAGCAAATCCTTCGTACCAATTTGGGCATAAATTACATACTTGTAAAGAAATTAGGGGTCAAGTTCAAGTGATCATTCAGTATATTTGGGATATTCAACCCTGTAACCTGCCATTTTGAATTTCAATTCTCTTATCACATTCACCTCATATTTTTTTACTAACTCTGGTACTGACCAACTCATTTTCTCGTAGCATGAGAATCCAGAACATAAGGTCCATGAAGTAGCCCAGAATTGTTCTTCCACGATAAAGGTGGAAGCTCTTATATTTAGTGTCTTATATTTTGAGTTTTAAGATAGGAGGAAATCTTCTGGAAAACTCCAGACTTCCCAGAGGAGAGGCTCGCAATGAGAGCCAAAAGGCAATAAGAGCGAGGGTCACAATGAGCGCCGAAGGTACTCAGACGACCAAAACACTTACTTTGTGTGGCAAACAGCATTACCTGCCTTACAATTTTTTTGCACCTTATAAGACACACAGAATAATCTTCCATAATATGACTATTTTTTATGACATTTAAAATGGCACCATTGGCATTAAGAGGGATTTTCATAAGTCTTTCTGATCCCACCACTAACGCCTTTGGTTGTATCTCAGTGCTGGATAGTACTCCCTTAGAGACTACATGCATTGTTTTTAGTCTAAAATCCCCTGGTCTAAAGTATGTACTGGGTTACATATTCAGAGTTTTTACAACCTTGATGACATGTAGGAGATAACTTTCTTTAGTGAAGAGCCTAGTCCTATACACATTTCCATTTAAGCCAGGCTACTACCACATATTTGGAAACAGGGACAAAGAGTACAACAGCAGTTAAAAATAAAAACATATAAATATAACTGTAGATAAAGTCCCTGATGCAGCTGGTAACACTGTGTAACAATCTCATGTTATCTTATCTCACGTGCAAATATAAATACCTCTGAATAAAAATATATTTTCACAGAAGTGTACACACATTTTATCCCTAGTGATACTCTAATCTGTAATTTACATATATATATATATATATATATATATATATATATATATATATATATATATATAGTAAATAAAAAGTACATCTGTGTTCACATTTTAATGTCTAAAGCAAATTAAAAAGCCTGCTTCCAGCTCAGAGTTCTGAGAAAAACAGTTATTACACTGCATTCTGGGAAGTTGAGCTGGGACACACAAATGCCTCGTTCTTCATTCCGTAGCCATTATCAAACATGGCTTCCTTTAAGCTTATGCATGCTGTATTACACAGGTTTAATGCAAAGCCAAGGTTGGAATAAACAAAAGCTGAGTATCCAATCCATGTACAGCTGTTTCAAGCTTACTGGCTATCATCAGCATGGAGCGGGATCTCAGCCTGTGTTGTGAAAATTATGAGTAGGTAGTTCACCACAACAATCATTTATAATCTTATAGCCAGTACGCTTGAAACAGCTGTACATGGATTGGATACTCAGCCTGGGTTTATTCCAACCTTGGCTTTGCATTAAAGCTGTGTAATACAGCATGCATAAGCTTAAAGGAAGCCATGTTTGATAAAGGCTACGAAATGAAGAGCGAGGCATTTGTGTGTACCAGCTCAACTTCCCAGAATGCAGTGGTTTTTTAACTTTCTTTAGACATTCAAATGTGAACACAAATGTACTTTTTATTTACTGTACTACTGTACGGTGGCGGCTTCTATCGCTCTTTTGCCCACCATATTATAAATGATTGTTGTGGTCCAATATATATATATATGTATATATATATATATATATATATTTATATATATATATATATATATATATATATATATATATATATAGTATTTGAAATTCAATGCAGTGTATAAACAATGATCTCACATTGTCCAGCCTCACTGGCAAATACATACAACTCCCTATATAAAAATATATATAAAATATACTTACAAAAGTATGAAAGCATACTAAATATCAATATTTTAAGCTTTTAAGTTTCTGTTTATAAGGTTATCTCTATTATAGTTTATTTTTATGTTCATACCTATTATATACTAGCTAACTGCCCAGCAAAAAATGAAGGCAAAAAAATTGTAAGGCAGGTAATGCTGTTTGCTACACAAAGTAAGTATTTTGGTCGTCTGAGTACCTTCGACGCTCATTGTGACCCTCGCTCTGGTACTTTTGGTCCCCTGAGCACCCTTAGTGCTCATTGTGAGCCACGTGCTGAACGCCATCGGCGTTTATTGCGATCCTGTCATCTGCAAGTTAGTGTTGTTAAATGGCATCGATTGTCTATGTGTTAAGCGGTTGTGGAGCATTTAGTGTCCTCCCTAATAGTGTATTTGATACCCCGTATGGTCTTGTGTAGAAGTCTTATGTGGAGGGGGTTTGTGTTTTTATTGGTCATGTAGCCTCATTTTCGTTTTTTCGTCCGCCATTTTTTAGTCGTTTAGGCGATTTTCGTGTGTAGAAACTCTTCAAATTGTTGTTTAATTGTCATGCAACTCGACTCTCAGGCGTAGTAGCTGTCCCCCGTGCTGTGTGTGATGTATTTTTTTGTTAATTTTGGTGGTGTTATTGTTGTTTTTGTATGTGCGCGGTACGGCCCTTAAGTTCGTATTTTTTGGACTTCGTATTTGTATTTTTTTCTAAGTGCCGTGGGTCGTATTTATTCTGTGTAAGTATCGCTTTTTATGTTGCAAGTGTTACGGGCCATAGGTGCTTATCCCTACGACCCCGTACAACTTAGGCAGTGAGCGTTAAAGAAGCTCACTGCACTAGTGGAGATGAGCGCCGTAGGCGCTCATCCCTACACCCACTGAACTACATATCAACACAAAGTCCTATACACATTTCCATTTAAACCAGGCTACTACCACACATTTGGAAACAGGGACAAAGAGTTCAACTGCAGTTAAAAATAAAAACATATAAATATAGCTGTAGATAAAGTCTCTTATGCAACTGGTAACACTGTAACAATCTCATGTTATCTTATCTTACGTGTAAATACCTCTCTGAATGAAAATATATTTTCACAGAAGTGTACACACTTTTTATCCCTAGTGATACTCTAATTTATATATATAATCGCGACTTGCCCGTCAAAAAATGACAGCAATAAAATTGTAAGCCAGGTAATGCTGTTTGGGTCGGTTGAGATCCTTCGGCGCTCATTGTGAGCCTCTGGTTTGGTGTATTTTTTGTTATGAGAGGCGCTTTTGCGCTTATTGTAAGGTTGGCGCTGATCTCCTTTTGGCGCTGTAACGGAGCTGGAACACGAATCCAATATCTCCGCTGGTATACAGTAAAATACCCAAGAGGCACTACAGTTTCACCATCCCCGACCTCCCATATTGGACGACACACAATTTGGGAGTCAAATGAATACTGACTTTATTTTGTTATGTGCAGAAATATTTATACACATCTCTTCCCACAGGCAATCCACATCCCCCATAGTTGGCCACACAATACACATAGAGAGAACAAAAGGTGTGGTCACACCTCCCTGGCAACTTGATATAATCAGACATTGATTAAATCAGCCTTCTTTGTTCTTATCTGAGAATGAAAACACTTTATACAATCGACTCCCTTATCTCTGAAGTCTCTGTAATAGGATTATCTATTAGCCTAGGTCTGCAATAGTCTGGCTAATATTCTGCAGAGCATAAACCAACATACATATAATATAACAGTAGGATCATATTTTAACCAAGAATTAAATAACCATAAAACAGGGTAAAACAGTGATGGGTTCCGTTACAGGCGCTTATTGCAAGTCTCTCCCCTGGTGTACTTTGTGTCCTATGAGCACCGTTGGTGCTCCTTGTGAGGCGCGCATTGAAGGTGTTTGTGTTTTTTTGCGATATTGTGGGTTTTTTTGTTGTTGTTTTGGGTATATCTTTTTTTTTGTGATGTTAATGAATTAATTAATTAAATCATAAATTAATATACTGTACCTATTTGTAATTAATATATGCAGCAAGGAATGTGCTGAAGAGCTGACAATCTGTTTTGATGTTCCTGCAGCATACAACGTAGGTTTGCACTGTTGTGGAGCTGAGGTGTAAGTGTCAGCAATGTGTGCAGTGTGTAGTGTAAATAGGCTGCGTGTGCGAGGGGAAGCCGTTAGTGTAGCTTGGTACTTCCGCTTTCTGTAAGTTAGTGTTGTAAAATGGCGGCAAATGTGTATTTGGTACGCGGGTGTGGATGATTTAGCGTCCTTGCTAATGGTGTATGTTGCAGGTCATAAGGGTTTTAGTAAAAGTTGTATGTGCTTGGCGGTGTTTTGCGGCTTTAGGGGTCGTATAGCCTCATTTTCCTATTTTAAGCAGCCATTTTTTCTCTCACTTAGGGGATTTTTTTTAATTGTACTGAAATTGAGGTGTAACCTGACTCCCAGACGTCCTGGGGTGTCCCCCCTTGCTGTGGGTAAGGTTTTTATTTTATTTTTGTGTGTATTTGATATTTTTTTTATGTTTTCGGCTGTGCGTGTGTTGTCTGTTAAGGTCGTATTTTTGGGACTCTGTAATGTTTTTTCTCTATGTCCCGCCGCTCGTAATTTTTTTTGTGTAAGTCCGCAATTTAATTTTTCTAAGTCCTGCGGCTTGAATTTTTTTGGGTTAGTCCGTATTTAGTAATTGCGTGTTTTGTCCGCATTTGCGGTCTGCAATGAGAATTTGGCTCATTGCAGCCGACGTGGGAGCCTCCACCTCCGCAAATGCAACCCCTCGTTTCGCAAGGGTACGCATTTGCGGTCCGAATGGTGCTCATCTCCCCCAGCGCAAAGAGCGCCTTTGGCGCTCTTTGCCTGGCTGCAACCGTGGCCCTCGCTTTGCGAGAGCGGCAGTTTCCCAGTTGCGTTAACAACGGATTTTGACAAGTCCGCCTGCTGACAACTATATATGTGACTAGCGAATTGCCCGTCAAAAAATGACGGCAATGAAATTGTAAGGTAGCTAATGCTGCTGGTGTATAATAATGAAATATGTAATACATTACTAAATGAATATACTGTACCTATTTTGAAGCATTGTGATGAAGAGCTGGCAATCTGTGTTGATGTTGCTGCAGCATTAGTGGTGTTGAGCTGCTGTGTAAGCATGCTGAATGTGTGCACTGTGTGGTATGAATATCCGTAGGTCGTTTGTGGCGTTTTGCAAGTTTCTTGTGGTGTTTTGCGAGTTTAGAGTGCTGTAGCCTAGTTTTCGTTTTGTTCGGCGGCCATTTTTTCTGTCGCTTCGATTTTTTTTTAGTCTCTAAACTCTTTTATTTCGAGTAAAATCGAGGTCTAAGTTGCATTTTTGAGGTCCTGGGTGCTCCCTCTTGGTGTAGGTAAGGTTTTTATGTATGTGCTGTGTGTATGTATTGTGTTTTACATTTTGTAATGTTCGCGAGTTGCGTCCGAGTGTTGCGAGTCTGTAATGTGTGTGTGAACGTGTGTCGTATGTTGTTTGCGAGTGTCGTAATGTGTGTGTCGTGCTGTTTGGGTTGCGACGTGAAGTTTGCGAGGGTCGCAGTTGCTGGCATGGAGCGCCTACGGCGCTCCATGCCAGCAACTGAGACCCTCGGCCAGTGCCCTCGCTACGCGAGGGCCGCAGCTCGCTACGCGAGTCGCCAGCGTTAGCAACAACTCGTACGCTCACAACTATATATGTGATATATATATATATATATATATATATATAGATATATATAGTATTTGAAATTCAATGCAGTGTATAAACAATGATCTCACATTGTCCAGCTTCACTGGCAAATATATACAACTCCCTGTATAAAAATATATATAAAATATTCTTACAAAAGTATAAAAGCATACTATAAATACCAATATTTTAAGCTTTGAAGTTTCTGTTTATAAGGTTATCTCTAATATAGTTTATCTTAGCGTCCTCTCTAATAGTGTATTTGACACTCCATAAGGTCTTGTGTAGAAGTCTTATGTGTCTGGTGGGTTTTTGCGTGTTTTTTGGTCGTGTAGCCTCATTTTCGGGGGTTTTCGGCCACCATTTTTTTTGTTGCTTAGGCGATTTTCGTGTGTGCAACCTGACTCCCAGACATAGTAGCTGTCCCTCCGTGCTGTGAGTGATGTTTTTTTTTGTATTTTTTATAAGTGCCGTGGGTCGTATTTTTTGTGTGTAAGTCTCACTTTTCTTGTTGCAATTGTTACGGGCCGTAACTTTTTTATGCAATTTTTTCAAACTGCTACGCGTCTCGCATTCTGAATTGTGTAATTGAGTTTTGTGTTGATGTGTAGTTCCGCGGGTCATAGGCATGAGCGCCTATGGCTCATCTCCACCAGCGCAGTGAGTGCCTTCAGTTTGTTCTGGATTTTCTGCACTTTTGACTACTACAGTAGCTGCATCATAGGCTTTGTAGATATATTTGTAGACATATTTAATGGATTTTATAGAAGTGCAAGCTACCACATTAATGTGTGCATTATACTTCATGAGCAAATGTGGATTGTATGGCACCACATATCTGTTATCAACAGAGATGTCGCGAATAGTTCGCCGGCGGACTGTTCCCGGCGAACATAGCATGTTCGCGTTTGCGGCGAACTGCGAACATATGCGATATTCGACCCGCCCCCTATACTTTATCATTGAGCAAACTTTGACCCTGCATGTCACAGTCAGCAGACACATTCCAGCCAATCAGCAGCACACTCCCTTCCAGAGCCTTCTACCTCATGGACAGCAGCCATTTTGGAATCATAACTAACTTGCAGTCTTACTGAGAGGAGGCTGAGTGTAGGTTAAACTGCATCAATAGGGAAAACCATAGCTAGGCTACTGTACACAGTGTGCAATACAGTCCTGAAGGACTCTTTTGATCTCTGCTGCAAGGACACCCCTGTGTCTCTTCCCCCCCTTAGCACCCAACCCTAACACCCCTCACACTTATCCATAACACCCATCAACCTAACACCTAACCCTAACACCCCTCACACTTATCCCTAAGACCTAACACCCCTCACACTTATTCCTAACATGCCTCACCCTAACACTCCTTACACTTATCCTTAACACCCCTCACCCTAACCCTAACATCCCTCACACTTATCCCTAACACCCCTCACCCTAACACCTAACCCTAACACCCCTCACACATATCCCTAACACCCCTCACACTTATCCCTAACACTCCTTACCCTAACCCTAACACCCCTCACACTTATCCCTAACACCCCTCACCCTAACCATAACACCCCTCACACTTATCCCTAACACCCCTTACCCTAACCCTAACACCCCTCACACTTATCCCTAAGACCTAACACCCCTCACACTTATTCCTAACATGCCTCACCCTAACACTCCTTACACTTATCCTTAACACCCCTCACCCTAACCCTAACATCCCTCACACTTATCCCTAACACCCCTCACCCTAACACCTAACCCTAACACCCCTCACACATATCCCTAACACCCCTCACACTTATCCCTAACACTCCTTACCCTAACCCTAACACCCCTCACACTTATCCCTAACACCCCTCACCCTAACCATAACACCCCTCACACTTATGCCTAACACCCCTTACCCTAACCTTAACACCCCTCACACTTATGCCTAACACCCCATACCCTAACCTTAACACCCCTCACACTTTTCCCTAACACCCCTAACACCTAACCCTAACACCCCTCACACTTATCCCTAACACCCCTCACCCTAACACCTAACTCTAACACCCCTCACACTTATCCCTAACACCCCTCACCCTAACCCTAACACCCCTCACACTTATCCCTAACACCCCTTACCCTAACCCTAACACCCCTCACACTTATCCATAACACCCATCAACCTAACACCTAACCCTAACACCCCTCACACTTATCCCTAAGACCTAACACCCCCCTCAACCTTATTACTAAAATGCCTCACCCTAACACTCCTTACACTTATCCTTAACACCCCTCACCCTAACCCTAACATCCCTCACATTTATCCCTAACACCCCTCACCCTAACACCTAACCCTAACACCCCTCACACATATCCCTAACACCCCTCACACTTATCCCTAACACCCCTTACCCTAACCCTAACACCCCTCACACTTATCCCTAACACCCATCACCCTAACCATAACACCCCTCACACTTATGCCTAACACCCCTTACCCTAACATTAACACCCCTCACACTTATGCCTAACACCCCTTACCCTAACCTTAACACCCCTCACACTTTTCCCTAACACCCCTTACCCTAACCATAACACCCCTCACACTTATCCATAACACCCCTCAACCTAACCCTAACACCCCTCACACTTATCTCTAACACCCCTCACCCTAACACCTAACCCTAACACCCCTCAAACTTATCCCTAACACACCTCACCCTAACACCTAACCCTAACACCCCTCACACTTATCCCTAACACCCCTTACCCTAACCCTAACACCCCTCACACTTATCCCTAACACCCCTAACACCTAACACTAAAACCCCTCACACTTATCTCTAACACCCCTCACCCTAACCCTAACACCCCTCAAACTTATCCCTAACACCCCTCACCCTAACCCTAACACCCCTCACACATCCCTAACACCCCTTACCCTAACACCCCTCACACATCCCTAACACCCCTTACCCTAACCCTAACACTTCTCACACTTATCCCTAACACCCCTTACCCTAACCCTAACACCCCTCACACTTATCCATAACACCCCTCACCCTAACCCTAACACCCCTCACACTTATCCCTAACACCCCTCACACTTATCCCTAACACCCCTCACCCTAACACTTAACCCTAACACCCCTCACACTTATCCCTAACACCCCTTACCCTAACCCTAACACCCCTCACACTTATCCATAACACCCATCAACCTAACACCTAACCCTAACATTTTCACACTTATCCCTAAGACCTAACACGCCTCACACTTATCCCTAACACCCCTAACACCTAACCCTAACACCCCTCACACTATCCCTAACACCCCTCACCCTAACACCTAACTCTAACACCCCTCACACTTATCCCTAACACCCCTCACCCTAACCCTAACACCCCTCACACTTATCCCTAACACCCCTTACCCTAACCCTAACACCCCTCACACTTATCCATAACACCCATCAACCTAACACCTAACCCTAACATTCTCACACTTATCCCTAAGACCTAACACCCCTCACACTTATCCCTAACACCCCTCACCCTAACCCTAACATCCCTCACACTTATCCATAACACCCCTCACCCTTACCCTAACACCCCTCACACTTATCCCTAACACCCCCCTTACCCTAACCCTAACACCCCTCACACTTATCCATAACACCCATCAACCTAACACCTAACCCTAACATTCTCACACTTATCCCTAAGACCTAACACCCCTCACACTTATCCCTAACACCCCTAACCCTAACATCCCTCACACTTATCCATAACACCCCTCACCCTTACCCTAACACCCCTCACACTTATCCCTAACACCCCCCTTACCCTAACCCTAACACCCCTCACACTTATCCATAACACCCATCAACCTAACACCTAACCCTAACATTCTCACACTTATCCCTAACACCCCTCACCCTAACACCTAACCCTAACACCCCTCACACTTATCCCTAACACCCCTAACCCTAACACCCCTCACACTTATCCCTAACACCCCTCACCTTAACACCCCTCACACTTAGCCCTAACACTCCTCACCCTAACACCTAACCCCCTCACCCTTATCCCTAACACCCCTTACCCTAACACCCCTCACACTTATCCCTGTGTCTCTTCCCCCCCCTAATCATCAAGGGAGGGGGGAGAATGATGAGGGAGGGGGGAAAAGACACAGGGGAGGATGATGAGGGAAGGGGTAAAGAGATACAGGGGAGGATGATGAGGGAGGTGGGAGGATGATGAGGGAGGGCGGATGAGACACAGGGGAGGATGAGGAGAAAAGGGGAAAGAGACACAGTGGAGGATGATGAGGGAGGGGGTAAAGAGATACAGGGGAGGATGATGATGGAGGGGGATGTTAGGTTATTTATGCCCTTTATGGATGAAAACCAGACTCTGCATCAACTATGTAATTTTCCGTGGGACTTTTGACTTGGATCCCCCTCTGGCATGCCACAGTCCAGGTGTGAGTCCCCTTAAAACAACTTTTCCATCACTATTGTGGCCAGAAAGAGTCCCTGTGGGTTTTAAAATCCGCCTGCCCATTGAAGTCTATGGCGGTTCGCCGGTTCGCAAACATTTTATGTTCGCGACATCACTAGTTATAAACTTTTTATTCCACGAATAATGGCATTTTGGCCTTCTCTTCTTCTATATAATGGATAGCCACCACAATTAGCATACATTTTGTCTCTATAATCTTTTGGAAATTCTTTAGTGCATTTTTTATTTTCCATACATGGTGATTGTGGATTATTCTCTCCTCATGGTCCATGAATCATGCAATGAGTTACAATCTCATATAGTCTACCATGTATTTCTGGATCTGGTAGTTCAGTAATAATCACTGAATCCACTTTATCACTAGTATGCAATTTATATTTTTCTTGAAGGATTATAATAATATGTGCATGTGGAAGGCCTCTTTTAAATTCTATGGTATAAACATAAGCCAGACATTTGCCAAATAACTGAGTTATGGTTATGTCACATATTAATTCAGTTAATTTGATTTTGAAGACTCTTGCCACCAAATCTGGTCTATCTGAAGCAGTTTGTCCAATTAGCAGATTCTGTACAATCTCTGGCCATTGTGGATTACATGTAAATTTAATAAATAAATCTGATTTTCCAAATTTAGCTACAATAGCTATAGCATCATTGTATCTACTTTCATATTGCGAGGAGATCCTTGGAAAAAAGGTAAAATTATGGCTTTAGCCAGCTGGCAGCTCTCTGGTTGTAGCAACCTCAGCGATATTATCCATCAGTCCACAATACTGTTCTACACGCAGTTTATCTTGTTGATATTTTCTGAAATTTAAATTATTTGCCTCAACTTGCAAATATGAATCAATGATCCATTGTTGTGTCAGTTTTCCACCACATAACATTGGATTAAATCCATCTCGAATGGCAGTTTTAGCCACTTTAAATTAAAGCATGGAAATATTATTTCTGACACGTACTTTTGAATTTGGGTAACTGTCAAGTGTTAATTTGGGTTACATCCGGCTTTCCGATTAGGAAAAAAATTGGATATGTCATTGGAACTAAATTTGTACTTAAGATACATATGTTGATGTAAGGTTGTTCCTCATTTCTTAGATATCTTCTAATATACTCATCATTTTGAAAGACCATAGCAACATCATTTGAAGTTGGTAAGTTGTAATGGCATTTATCAGTATGGCGATCTCTTTTAAGAACCATTTGACTTTTGGGATTGGTAACTGATGTAATTCTGCATGAATTATCTATTCTTGTTCTATTTCTGACCATTTTTTATAGGCTTGAGTGTTTTGGGCCATAATTCTATCAAGCTCTATAAACACAATGGGTAAGCATTTTTTATTTTCTGGAAGCTGCATATGTTGTTCAACAGCTTACATTGTATCTAGGACACATAGCTGAGCAAATTTTCTTTGCTCCCCTTCTTCTGGATGTAAATGAGAAGTATGATGGTAAGTTTGTCCTTGTACTTTTAAACAGTAAGGGCCATGTCCTGGCACATTAGCAGCTAATGTTGCACCCATAGATGCAAAGGATATGGCACTATTATGCGATCTTATGTTTAATTTGAAATTTTGGTAGTTAGGGAAAGAAGGCTCTGTCACTTTTTAAATATGTTGGGAAGGGTTGTCTTTGTGGAAGTCTTACCTTGCCTATTTGACAGCAACTAACAAACTTGCCATCTCTCCCACAAAACTGACAGACAATATTCATATTACCACAATAATGAACCTCTACTGCTAAATATTTAAGTAAAGGGCAATTGTGAGATCATATATCAATGTGACTCTGTAAATCCTCATTAGAATTTGTATCTGATTGTTCAGCAACATTTTCTGAATGCTTTTGTTTTTTAGTAGCCTTCTTGGGCTTGGATGTTAGTTTATCAGCTGCTAATCTTTTGCTTGCGAGTCTCTCCCGTTCTTTTTGTCGTTGAATTTCCTTCTGCTCCAGCGTCTGATGATCTGCCCATGTTTTTTGACGTTCTCTAGTTTGACGTCTTTTCTTTTCCTGTTTCTTGTCAGTATCTGACATATTAATCTGTAAATAAAGTAGTACATTAGTACTATTGCTCCTTTGTTTATTTATTTGTTTTAACTGAACTTTTTATTTGTTTTTTCTTGTATCCAGTTTTGTGTGCACCACTGTTTTCATTATGGGGTTAGCTTTATGAGGTTGGATTTATTTTGTAAAAGGCGCACAGCAAACATGATAGGTCCTTCTATTTTGTATATGTTAACAGCAGTTCTTGTGTTATGCTGTCTTGTGTGTGGCAGTGTTGTCATTATGTCTTTAGTTGTGTTGCTTGTGCGCTACTGTTGTCATTAGTTGTTTAGCGTATGGAGTTGGGCTTAGAGGGTTGTGCACTGCAAAAATATATCCTTCCATTTTGCAGTCCTTTTTTTTTTTTTACTTGAAATACTTATTTCTTCAAATGTGTTGTGTTGAAATTGCTGTAGCGATGATGAGAGTCTTGAGGCAGTGCCTGTTGAGAATTTATAGAGAGAGATGCAAATGCTAAAATAACATTTAAATCAATTTGTTTTTGCACTAAGAGCATATATAAAACATATATATAAGATATAAAATATATATATAGATATATAAGTCCATTTAGTATGTATTAAGGGAGGTTTAGCATATGGGGTTAGGCTTATAGAGTGGTGCATATAAAACAGGATAAATCATTGCATTTATTATGTCTTAAGTACATTTGTTGTAGTATTCTGGTTTGTGTGCACCACTGTTGTCATTATAGGTATAATCAGAAACACATTTTAGGCCATGGGAAAATGTGAGCTCCAAACGTTGCGGGTTGGCCAACACCTGCAATGAACATTTATTGTGAGGCCTGAAAAGTAGAGGGGGAGAGAGG
This sequence comes from Discoglossus pictus, assembly GCA_027410445.1. NCBI lineage: Eukaryota > Metazoa > Chordata > Amphibia > Anura > Alytidae > Discoglossus > Discoglossus pictus. The sequence continues at coordinate 559,687,558 of CM050163.1, forward strand.
ATCGCAATGAGCGCAGAAAGCACTCATTGCGGGACACAAAACTTGCAGGTTGGCCGAGGCCTGCAATGAGAGGCAAAGGCCCGTAAAGTAGAGGGGGGAGAGGCTCTCAAATAGCACCAAAGCCACACATCGCGAGGCCTGCAAGTTAGAGTATGGAGAACCTCACATTGTGTGGCAAACAGCATTGTCCGGCTTCAAATTTTATTACCGTCATTTTTGACCGGCAATGAGCTCCAACAGTTGCTGGTTGGCCGACGTCTGCAATGAACGCTCATCACGAGGCCCTTAAAGTAGAGGGGGGAGAGGCTTGCAATGATCTCTGAATGGCTCATTGCAGGGCACGAAAGTTGCGGTTTGGCCGAGGCCTGCAAAGAGCGGCGAAGGCCGGTAAAGTAGAGGGCGGAGAGGCTCGCAATGAGCGCCAAAGGCTCTCATCACAAGGCCCGCAAGTTAGAGGATGGAGAACCTCACATGGTCTGGCAAACAGCATTGCCAGGCTTAAAATTTTATTGCCGTCATTTTTGACCGGCAAGTCGCAAGTATATAATAAGAAAAGTGCTTCTTTATGACTTGCGCCCTCCCCCCTTCCTTAAGCTTCCCACCACTGCTATAATTTCTTGTTTGTAGAAGATAAAGCTGTTTAGGTATGTATATATATATATATATATATATATATATATATATATATATATATATATACGGGGGGGGGGGGGGGTATTTGATCCCCTGCTGATTTTGAACGTTTGGCCACTGACAAAGAAATGATCAGTCTATAATTTTAATGGTCGATGTATTTTAAAAGTGAGAGACAAAATAACACACAAAAACCAAGAAAAACGCTTGTCAAAAAAGTTATAAATTGATTTGCATGTCAGTGAGGGAAAAAGCATTTGATCCCCTATCAATCAGCAAGATTTCAGGATCCCGGGTGTCTTTTATACAGGTAACAAGCTGAGATTAGGAGCACTCTTTTAAAGGGAGTGCTCCTAATCTCAGCTTGTTACCTGTATAAAAGACACCTAACCACAAAAGCAATCAATCATTAGATTCCAAACTCTACACCATAGCCAAGACCAAAGAGATGTCCAAGGATTTCAGGTCCAAGATTGTAGACTTACACAAGGCTAGAATGGGCTACAAATCCATCGCCAAGCAGCTTGGTGAGAAGGTGACAACAGTTGGTGCAATTATTCGCAAATGGAAGAAACACAAAATAACTGTCAGTCTCCCTCGGTCTGATGCTCCATGCAAGATCTCACCTTGTGGATTTTCAATGATCATGAGAACAGTGAGGAATCAGCCCAGAACTACACGGGAGGATCTTGTTAAGGATCTCAAGGCAGCTGGAAGCAAGAAAACAATTGGTAACACTCTACGCCGTGAAGGGTTGAAATCCTGCAGCACCTGCAAGGTCCCCCTGCTCAAGAAAGCCCATGTACAGGCCTGCCTGAAGTTTGCCAATGAACATCTGAATTATTCAGAGTAGAACTGGGTGAAAGTGTTGTGGTCAGATGAGACCAAAATCGAGCTCTTTGGCATCAACTCAACTCGCCGTGTTTGGAGGAGGAGGAATGCTGCCTATAACCCCAAGAACACCATCCCCATCGCTCGACATGGAGGTGGAAACATTATGCGTTGGGGGTGTTTTTCTGCTAAGGGGACAGGACAACTGCACTGCGTCAAAGGGACAATGGACGGGGCCATGTAACATCAAATCTTGGGTGAGAACCTCCTTCCATCAGCCAGGGCATTAAAAATGCGTCATGGATGGGTATTCCAGCATGCCACAGCCAAGGCAACAAAGGAGTGGCTCAAGAAGAAGCACATTAGGGTCTTGGAGTGGCCTAGCCAGTCTCCAGACCTTAATCCCATAGAAAATCTGTGGAGGGAGCTGAAGGTTCAAGTTGCCAAACATCAGCCTCGAAACCTTAGTGACTTGGAGTGGATCTGCAAAGAGGAGTGGGACAAAATCCCTCCTGAGATGTGTGCAAACCTGGTGGGCAACTACAAGAAACATCTGATCTCTGTGATTGCCAACAAGGGTTTTACCACCAAGTACTAAGACGAAGGGGTCAAATACTTATTTTCCTCATTGTCCTGCAAATCAATGTATAACTTTTTTGACATGCGTTTTTCTTGTTTGTTTTTTTGTTATTCTGTTAAAATACATCTACCATTAAAATTATAGACTGGTCATTTCTTTGTCAGTGGGAAAATGTTATCAGCAGGGGATCGAATACTTTCCCCCTCCCCACTGTATATATATATATATATATATATATATATATATATATATATATATATATATATTCAGAGAAATTAGTTGCTGCTATTGTTTATTATTTTCAAGTGTGTCAGAGTGAGATTAGTTGGAAAGTTCCCAAGAGTTTATATTTGGTGTTTATTCCCTTGAAGAAAATATTAGGGGATCTTCTAGAACTCGGTTCTGGGGATTTTTCTATATAAAGATATAACCAGGAGTAGTAGTAGTTGTGGTCATAAAGCCAAGTAAAATGCACCATGGTGAGACTGACACTGCCCTCAGAGTAAGTGAATCTAACTTGCATTGTGGCATTCAGTCGTGTCCAACTCTCTGTGACCTCATGGACCGAAACTCCATGCTGATCCGCTTGGTTTTCATGGCAGAGATACTGGAATGGGTTGCCAGTTTCTTCTTCAGTGGGCCACAGAATACAGCTTCTGGCATTCCTAGATGGTTTCCCATCCAAGTATTGACCAGGCCCAACCCTGCTCAGCTTCAGGGTGGTGTGACATCTTGGTTCCCTGACTGGAAACGAACTGAGGTTGCAGCACCGAATCCTAACCACTGGACCACCAGGGAACTTGCTTTTGAGATCTCTAAAACATACGGACTCTTGGGAAAATTCAAGTGTAACTTAGCAAAGCTTGAATGCAAGGGCAAAATAATATAGAACAGTGGATCACAAGCTTTTGTTTTTCAAAAGACCACTTTTAAATTGCTTGGGGTCTTTGTAGACCACCTGGATATTGTTGAGGATCTTTGCAGACCACCGATTTATTTTTCTGCTTAAGAACTGCAGTGGACTTTGCATTGGAGTGTGCACTTCTGGGTAAATGTTAGTGTTGTTATTTTGTTATTCTTATGTATAATCTGAATGGTTTATAAATCACCTAAGACAAGCTGACAGACCACCGCTGGTGCACGGCCTGCACTACTGGAATTTCTGATATTGATTACAAAAAGAAACAAATACACATGGAACCACTAACTCCTCATAAAAACTACACCCGGGCAAGTTTAGAGAGCTGATGACTCAAATGTAGACAATGTGAGCTTGGTTTGTCTGAAAAAGCAACGGTCCAATGTTTTCTAACAAGGGTCCCTGAGATGCTCATATATCATATTCCACAGCCATGAGGAGTGGATAAAGCACAGAAGATCCTACAAAAGGAAGCAATTGGCATTGTCACCCATAATGTAGCCCTTTATGTTTTCAATAGCAATCTACAACAGGGATCCCGGAGGCCTCGCGCAGCTCTCAGGCACCTCCCATGTGCCCCCCAGACTGATCTCTGGAGTGGGAGAGCACACTCCTCTTCAACAATACACAGTCCATTATATTTCTCTAAACTTAGGAAATCATTTCAAACTGTACAAAATACCTGTTATCTGCCTGCCACATGCCAGTGTGCCACCTGCCCGCCTGCTGCACGCCACTGAGTATGACACACTTTTAGTATGTGAAACCTGCCACTATTTAACCCTAAACTCTAACCCTAACTCTAACCCTAAACCTAACCCTAAACATGAAACCTAAACACGAAACCCTAACCCTAAGAACAAAGTGCGTGGCAGTGCGGGCAGTGCGTGGCAGTGCATGGCGGCATTGTGTGGCGTAGGAGCAAGTGGCAGTATGTTAGTCCCGATAACAGGAAAGGTACCCAACTCTTTATGCCTTTATTAACAATTAATTATTTGAGCAAAATAAAAAGCTTTATTGCATGGTGAGAACCCCTTTCAATGACTGAGGGCTGCCTATGTGGCCTTCAGTTGAAATAGGTATTCCAACATGATAACGACCCAAAACACAACTCAAAGACGACCACTGCCTTGCTAAAGAAGCTGATGGTAAAGGTTATGGACTGGCCAAGCATGTCACCAGACCTAAACCCTATTGAGCATTTGGGGTGACATCCTCTAACGGAAGGTGGGGGAGCGCAAGGTCTCTAACATCCACAAGCTCCTTGATGTCATCATGGAGGAGTAGAAGAGGACTCCAGTGGCAACCTGTGAAGATCTGGTGATCTCCATGCCCATGAGGGTTAAGGCAGTGCGGGAAAATAATGGTGGTCACACATAATATTGACACTTTAGGCCCAATTTGGACATTTCCACTTTGGGGTGTACTCACTTTTGTTGCCAACGGTTTAGATTAATGGCGGTGTGTTGAGTTATTTTGAGGGGACAGCACATTTACACTGTTATACAGGCTGTACACTTACTACTTTACATTGTAGCAGAGGGTCATTTCTTCAGTGTTGTCACATAAAAATATATAATAAAATATGTACAAAAATGTGAGGGTTGTAGTCACTTTTATGAGATACTGTATATATGGAATTGCTGTTATAAAATGTCATGTGACCTCTAATATTTGAATTTGAGCTGACATATACATTAGGTTTTAGCTGTTTGTGTCCTATTCTAATAAAACCACAAAAGTCTCCTCTTCCTCTTTCACTCTTTTAAGATGAAAGTTTGAGGAGGTACTTGGTGATCTAAAGCCACCAAACTAACCACTGTGTCTGAAAATTCCCTATAATTTTGTTTGTGATTTTCACCCATAACCACTGTTCAGGACCCAGACCAAGCCATGCGTTTCTGTATTGTTGTGATCATTATCCTTTTTTTTAAACATTTTACGCAGTACAATACGAAGGGCAGGGTGAATATAAGAGAAATATGTGAATTAAGATTTAAATATTGATATATAGTGCAGCTGAATCCAGTTAATTTGATATTAATAAATAACAAGTGCACAAGTACTTTACCGTGGTCGTACAGAGTTTGGGGACACGTTGAGTGATTTCGCTTTGGTATTTGTTAGTAAATACACTTTATAAAATACACATGAGACATAAGATAGGGTGACACAGGCATGAGAAACCACCTAAAATATGTAAACGACCTTCCCAAATTGTTTATAATATATTGATATATGCAGTACCCTCAACCAACAACAGTGGTCTTAGAGGTAATACTATTCTGGTATCTTCTGGTTGTCACTCAGTAGCCCACACCTCAGTGGTGGTAAAATAGTGTCGCAACCCATTGTGTGGCAGAAGAGCTTGCAGGTCAGTGTTCTTTAATGCAGACAACAATAAACCAACATCACTAAGCTTTGCTGGGGCTGCGGAGCAGATCAATGAATGGGGAAGATTGCCATTACAGCCTTGTCAAAGTACTTCATAGCCACTGAGGAGCCGAGTGAATCTAGGTATGAGTGACTAAACTGTTTACTTCTTTGGTAAAATAATGTGTAATATTTTTTTTTTTATCAGAAAGATCTCTCCATAAAGATATAGTTGGAGACACCTTGGGACTTGCATTGAATATTTACATCTATATTAATTGTATTCTGCTTTGAGAGCTTAATGCAGATTGAGGTTTCTAAGACTATACAGTATGAACTGCACAACTGGGGATGGACCCACAATAGATGAACAGACCAACCAACGAACCATAAGCCAGCTGTTAGGAGTACCTGTGCCTTAGGGTAGTCCAAGGATACTCCTAGTTGTTCCTGCAAATCATCCACCTGAAGGTGTAGGCCATGAGAACCATGAGAAGATAAAAGTTGGGCCCCTCATTTTTGTTATCATACCTCACAGACTTCTCACAAATTGGACAACGGGTTGCTGTTCCAATGATTTGTTGAGAAAAAAAAGATCACTCCACAGATTGTTACTTTTGTCTCACAAACATTTCAGGCATTCATTCTAACTCAAAGAACACCAACATATATTTATTGGTCCAATGAAACTGTTACACCCTAAAACCCCTTTTGCACGTACTTTAAACGCTCAAAATTTACCAAAATAACCCAGAGCCTGGTAGGCTCAAATTACTATGTGGAATAGGCTGTGTGATCTATCGCCCCCCAGGCACTCCCTCTAAATTTCTTGATCACTTTACTGCCTGGCTCCCTCACTTAATCTCCTCCAATATTCCTTTACTGGTACTTGGATATTTTAACATTGCTGTTGACACTCCCACCTCCCCGGCAGCAGCCAATCTGCTTGCACTAGCCTCTTCCCTTGGCCTCACACAACTAACAGATTCTTCTACTCATCATGCTGGACATTCTCTTGACCTTATCTTCACCCATCTCAGCACAACCTCCAACCCAGTCACCCATCCACTCCCTCTGTCTGACCACCACTTCCTTACCTTCAACCTCACCACATCACCCTCTCTACACCCGTCTCAAACCCCTACCACCATCATGAACAGAAACCTACGAGCACTTGACCCTGCTCAGCTCTCCACTATTATCCAACCTCTTCTCAGTCCCATCACCAACCTCAACTGCCCTGACACTGCCACCTCACACTACAACTCTACTCTCTCTTCCACCTTTGACGCTCTGGCCCCCATATCCACACGCAGATGCCCTCGCTTTCATCCACAACCATGGCACACTACATAAACACGATACATCGCACTGCTGAACGACTATGGAGGAAATCACGCACCTCTGGAGATTTCCTCCACTACCAATTTATGTTACGCTCCTATTCCTCTGCCCTTAACCTTGCCAAACAGCAGTACTTTACAACACTAATATCAACTCTGTCCTCTAACCACAAGCGTCTGTTTGCCACTTTCAATACTCTCCTCCGCCCACCAGGTACTCCCATCCTTACTCTCTCACAGCTGAAGACTTTGCCAACCATTTTATTCATAAAATTCAAAACATCCGCAATGAACTCTTATCTCATAGTGGCTCTCACACTCCACCCACCAAACCAACCAACAACACCCAGTCTTCTCCCTTCCCCAATCCCACTGCCACTTTGAACTGCTTTGATCCGGCTACAGAGGACGAAGTCTCCAAACTGCTCATAACTCCCCTCTCTACCACACTAATCCCAGCTCTCACACATATTTTCAACCTCTCCCCATATACTGGCATGTTTCCGTCTTCTCTAAAACATGCCATAGTTATACCCACCCTCAAAAACCCTCATCTGACACTGACGTTGCATCTAACTATCGCCCTATCTCTCTGCTTCCCCTGGCTTCCAAACAGCTAGAGCGGCTCGTCTATAACCTACTTACCAGCGTTATTTCCTCTAACTCCCTTCTTGATACCTTTCAATCCGGCTTTCGGCCCCAACATTCCACTGAGACAGCTCTCACTAAAGTCACCAATGACCTGCTTACCGCCAAGACAAAAAGGTCACTTCTCAATTCTTCTTCTTCTAGATCTCTCTGCTGCCTTTGACACTGTCGACCATCCTCTTCTACTCCATATCCTCTTCTCCCTCGGTATTCGAGACACTGCTCGCTCGTGGTTCTCATGATATCTACAAAATCGATCATTCAGTATCTCCTTCTTCGACACCTCTTCTTTTTCTCACCCCCTCTCTGTTGGTGTACCCCAAGGATCTGTCCTAGGCCCGCTCCTCTTGTCCATCTACACTTCCTCACTTGGTACCCTCATAAACTCTTTTGGGCTTCATTATCATCTCTATGCAGATGACACCCAAATCTACCTCTCCACACCAGATCTATCCCCCTATCTTCTAACACACGTCTCTGACTGTCTCTCTAGTATATCCTCTTGGATGTCCACCCACCATCTCAAACTCAACATGTCTAAAACTGAACATCTAATCTTCCCTCCCTCTCCCACAGTGTCAATTCCTCACATCTCTCTCACTGTCAACAAAGACATCATCACCCCCTCCTCCCAAGCCCGTTGTCTTGGAGTTCTACTGGACCCCATTCTGTCTTTCATCCCTCACATACAATCACTAACTAAATCTTGTCTTCTCCATCTAAAAAACATCTCCAGAATTCTTCACTATCTTACACAAGACACAACTAAAATCCTTATACACTCTCTCATCATCTCTCGACTAGACTACTGCAACTCGCTTCTTTTTGGCCTACCTACCACCCGACTGTCTCCACTTCAATCCATTATGAATGCTTCTGCTAGACTCATCTTCCGTACACAACGTTCAGTGTCTGTATCACCTCTCTGTCAATCACTCCACTGGCTTCCCTTAGCCTCAAGAATAAAATTTAAAATCATGACCGTATCTTACAAAGCCCTCAACAATAATGCTCCCCCTTACATCTCTGCTCTCATCTCCAAATACTCCCCCACCCGCCCTCTTCGTTCTGCTAATGACCTTCTTCTTTCTACAACTCTTGTCACCTCCTCTCACTCTCGCCTCCAGGACTTTTCTCGTGCTGCCCCTAGTCTCTGGAACTCTTTGCCTCGCTCCACCAGATTATTCTCTTGCCTCAAAACATTTAAAACCTCACTTAAAACGCATCTCTTTAAAAAAGCGTATCACCTTCCACCCTAACACACTTATCACCTCTCTCTCCCTCTTTTACCACTCACTATCCCTTAGATTGTAAGTCTGCGAGTTTCTATCCTAAGTACTTTGGGAATTCACCATGGACATTGGATTCCTAGCTCAAAGACAGGGCCATCCTTTCTTTGCTAAATGTTAATCTGTATTTATCATTGTCTGAACCTAATTTATGTACAGCGCTACAGAATATGTTGGAGCGTTATAAATAAACTATAATAATAATAATAATAATAATAATAGGCTCTTGGAGGCCCAGAGTACATAACCAGGGCCTGAGGACCAATATAACACAACAACATAGTGATAAAGTGTCATAGTCCCTGAAGGTCTCATGGCCATTGTAATAGCCCTTGGGTTTGGAAGCCACATGGGTTAGTGTCCAAGGCAAGTCCATGAGTCCCCTAAAAATTGATGTGTGCTGGGGCCCAGCCAATCAGTATTGAGTAAGACCAATATTGTGTTCACAGCAAAGTTCCAGTTGTAAGACTCTGTTGTGCTATCCTGATGTGATTTTTTAGTTTACTTGTTCATTACTACTGCTGCTATATCCAACACTGCTGCTAGCTCCTGTTGCAGGTTTTACTTTTACTACTTTTACTACAGCTATCTGCTGCATTATCTGTCTGCTTCTAAGTCTGCCTGTCTCTTAGCTGACTGCTACAGCATCTGACTGTGATTCTACTGTCTTCTCCTCAATTAAATCCTACGAGAGCTCTCATTTCTGAAGTTGCTGAATCCCCACTACTGCTGGCTTCTGTTTCAGTTTGGAAGTTTCCATGCACGAACTACTCTGCTTCTTAGAACCTCTGTTCCCTGTTCTACAGTAATTTTCTTCTGATCTTGTCTGCCACTTAGCTGTCTGATTTCAATGCCTGACTCTGCTTTTGCTTGTGTTTCAGCATATGGACTGATTCCAGCATTAAAGTTTGGATTTTGATTCGATTATTATTTTATTTTTATTTTTTTAACCGTTTTTATTAATGGGAATAAAAGGTATAACAGAGTTAGATGTATAGTACAAGAGCAACAAACATTGTATTCAAATGACGTCAGAAAAGGCTTGTGTCTACATTTCCCGTTTTTTTAATAGTTTTGTTGCATAGATTACAATTTAATATGTCATATTACGCCAATACTAATTAAAAGAAAAAAATATATATATAGTAAAGAGAAATAAAGGAAAAGAGGGTGGGTGGGGGGTAAGCTTAGTATAATATTGTTCCTGAGGTATGTACAGTACCTTGCAAAAGTATTCACCCCCTTGGCATTTTTCGTGTTTTTCGTGTTTTGTTGCCTCCCATCCTGGAATTAATATGGATTGTTTGAGGATTTGGATCATTTGATTTACAGAACATGCCCACAACTTTGAAGATGTTTTTTTTATTATTATTGTGAAGCAATCAACAAATAGGACAAAATAACAGAAAAAGTAAATTTGCATAACTATTCACCCCTCTAAAGTCAATACTTTATAGAGCCATCTTTTGTGGCAATCACAGCTCCAAGTCGCTTTGGATAAGTCTCTATGAGCTTGCCACATCTTACCACTAGAATTTTTGCCCATTCCTCCTTGCAAAACTGCTCCAGGTCCTTCAAGTTGGATGGTTTGCGCTTGTGAACAGCAATCTTTTAGTTTGACCATAGATTTTCTATTGGATTGAGGTCTGGGCTGTGACTCGGCCATTCCAACAAATTTACATGTTTCCCCTTAAACCATTCAGGTGCTGCTTCAGCAGTGTGTTTGGGGTCATTGTCCTGATGGAAGGTGAACCTCCATCCTAGCCTCAAATCACGCACAGAGTGGTACAGGTTTTGCTCAAGAATATCCCTGTATTTAGCACCATCCATCTTTCCTTTAAATCTAACCAGTTTCCCAGTCCTGGCTGCTGAAAAACATCCCCACAGCATGATGCTGCCACCACCATGTTTCACTGTGCGGATGGTGCTCTTTGGGTGATGTGATGTGTTGGGTTTGCACCAGACATCGTTTTCTTTGATGGCCGAAACGTTACATTTTAGTCTCATCAGACCAGAGCACCTTCCTCCATACATTTTGGGAGTCTCCCACATGCGTTTTGCAAACTCAAAATGTGCCAATTTGTTTTTTTTGCTGATTGTAATGGCTTTCTTCTGGCCACTCTGCCACAAAGCCCAACTCTATGGAGCGTACGTCTTATTGTCGTCCTATGTACAGATACTCCAGTCTCTGCTGTGGATCTCTGCAGCTCCTCCAGGGTTACCTTAGGCCACTGCGCTCCCTCTATGATTAATGCCCTCCTTGCCCAGTCTGTGAGTTTTGGTGGGCGGCCGTCTCTTGGCAGGTTTGCTGTGGTGCCATGTTCTTTCCATTTGGTTATGATAGATTTGATGGTGCTCCTGGGGATCATCAAATATTTGGATATTTTTTTATAACCTAACCCTTACTTATACTTCTCAGCAACATTGTCCCTTACTTGTTTGAGAGTTTCTTGGTCTTCATGGCAGTGTTTGGTTAGTGGTGTCTCTTGCTTAGGTGTTGCAGCCTCTGGTGCCTTTCAAAAAAGGTGTGTATATGTAATGACAGATCATGTGACATTTAGATTGCACACAGGTGGACATCGTTTCACTAATAATGTGACTTCTGAAGGTAATTGGTTGCACCAGAGCTTTTTATGGGCTTCATAACAAAGGATTTAAATTACTATTTTCTAATATACTTATACTACTTATAATTCATAGAAATGTAACTCTTACAGAGCGCAATGGAATAGAATTATTTCTGGACCATGAAATGGTTTTAAATAGATAAGGGAACTACATATAGGGTGATTTAATGGATGGGTTACGTCTTGAACATAAGGTCATGTTAAGAGCAAATAAACAGAAAGAGCATAGGGTGAACCTGTTGGTTGGAGGGGTAAGCCGCACAAATTCTGGTTGTCCATTTAAGCAGGGAATGTGTTGTTTCTGTCTATGGTAGGTAACTGCTTATTGCAATATGGTGCATTTCTAGTTCTGCATCATGTTTTAGTGAAAGGCTTCCAAAAGGGACCTGTAGTGCTCTTGGATATGATGCCTTGGGGTGCTTGGGAAATTAACGACATTGTGGCCCCTTTTAACAGTACTGATTAATTATTTTTGTGCATACAAATTGTGATCATCACTAAAGCAACATTAAATACAGCAGTTCAAGGTTTGCTGTTTTATATTGGATGTGGGGAACAAGTCTACCTGTTTAGAGCTGCACTCACTTACTGAGACCCACGAGAAACCATTTGTCTTCATTTTGTATTTATTCAAATCTTAGAAATATGCAACTTATAATATGATGAATTCACCTTATAGGTAAGACAGAACTTGCAACTTCAAAGCCACAAGAAATAATGATTACATGTTGCAAATGATGACTATATACAAGTGGGAAATGCAGGGCAGGATATACAGGGAGGGAGAGTGGATATACTTGTAGCTCAGCGGGGGTCTGGGGTGAATTCACAAGATCAGAGAGAAAAGGAAAATATAGAATCTATAAATGTATACATTAGATTGATGATCAAACCCATATCTACCTATATGAATTAAACAAACTCTGTAATTGTGAGGTATGTGACAAACTAGCAACATTAGCAGCTGCGTAAGCCACGGACATACAAACTTTCAGAGAAGTCCAGAATTTGTGAAGGGTCTGTTTATGAATGGAGGAATCCATTTTAGCATTATTACATTACTACATCACTTTCTGAGAGCTGAAACATGAAGTTGTGTTTATGTATCAGGGGAGGAAGCGGTGGGGTAGAAGGAACAGGGAGAGGTCAGGACACTTTGATAAATAATATATTACTCTTTGTGTAAAGTACTATTTGCTTTTCTTTTTCACTCTCGGTTTCTACCTTTCCCTTTCTACTCTCTTCCTTATTGGAATAGTGGAAGTGGCAGAGTCAAACAAGTGTATCATGCCTGAGATAACCATAAGACTACCTTAAGGCGTAATAAGCAAGACTATTGGGTTGACAGAATGGGCAAGCTAGATGGGTCCTTTTAGTTGTTATCTGTCATCAAACCATTGTTTTTATACTGAAGACCTATTCAACACAATAGAGAAAGCATAACTTCATTATGATACCTATGATCCTAGACAGCGCCGAAAATGTATAAAAAGTGCTCACAACTTTGCATAATACCAAAGTCACAGTACTAAGATAAGTTTGGACGTAAAGATAATCAGCTCTGTATAAATCAATCTAGGCCCTTTCATCCATAAACTGATATAATACTGTTATTCTGGATCTTAGCTACTCGACTATCATATATCAGGTTATACTGATAATCCTGTTAATACAGGATACACTGATAATCACAGAGTTGAAGAATATAAATAAAAAAGCACATAGTATACATATTGTTAAAAACAAACAAAAAATAAATAGTGGGACACAGGTATTCAATATCTCCAAAAACAAGGGATTCGCTCAGTCAAATTAACAACTATATATTTGCTAAACAAAAATGTCCATAGTTGCAGCACAAACAAGATTAACAAATAATTTGAGGATAAATGTATGGGAGGGTAATAACATATAGCAAAAAAATACTTGCGATTCAGTTTCCCTCTCTCCACACTCCTTCTCCTTATAAAGATTGACTTGTGAGCCCTTTAAGCCATATTCCATAAGAATAGAACTACAAAATAAAATGCCAACGGTCCGTTTCGTCCTTTCAGAGGACTTTCTAGGATCAAAGTTATCCAAATAAAGTTATTTTTTGATGATATAAGTAAAGGGGTGTTAAGCACCCAAAGGATACGTAAATAAAAGGTCAATACTAAAAAAGATCGAGACAATAGAGAAAGCCTTACTTGTGTTCCAGGGCTTAACACTTAGTTAAGAATCAGAAAAAAGGGAGCAATTAAAATCAGTAACTTTATTAGAAACTCATTAAAATGAATAATACAAGGCCACTAGGGGTGCCAACAACATTCTGGTTTGGATGGATACATGGATAAATATAATAAAAGCATACAAAATCAGCATAGATAAAAGGATGAATTTATATAAGGATTTCACCATGTCTCATTTCAGAGACCTCCTGTCTGAGGGGCTATGGTGTGCCCCACAAGCTGACTGATAGCCCTGCAATAAGATATATTCAATCAAAGCGTTCTAGGTCCAACAATCAAGAGATAAATCCAATAAAAATATATACAGGACCATGTAAATAGAATGCAAATGTATACAATGAATTCCCTGTGTCTCATTGCGGAGACCTCCTATCTGAGGGGCTATGGTGTGCCCCACAAGCTGGCTAATCGCCCTATAATCAGATAGGAAAGACAAATCACAAAGATCACACTTACAACCAAAATGTACAATTAAAAATCAATTATTCATAATGCTAAAAACTAATTATTTAGCCTCAATTAACCCACATTAGGAGCAATAATGTAAATATTATCAGTGCAAACAAGGGGTTCAAAACAACAACACCTTCTCTTAACTCCCTATTAGGCATATAATGAGTTGTATAATCTGTCACTGATAATAAGAAAAGCCGCCTGACTGGTGTTTAATTACCGTTTCGACATAATGGCTTTATCAAAGGCTGAAATAACAAGTACATGCCTGAAAAAGTATACTAGCCATTTTTAATTACAATGTTATACAACCTTTGTGCAATACTCTCTCTGCTGTTTCTTGCCAGGTAGCCTTCTGCTTCCTCCTTTCCATTGCATCCTCCCATTGTTGCTTTTGAAAAGGGAGGAGTCAAGAGCTTTCCTGGTAGAGACATACAGCTCCAAAGGCTCTAGCGGCAAACTCTGGTAATGCACGCTTACATTTAATTTGTCTAGTGTATTTGTCAAACCAAAGTTCATAAATCAGACCCCAATGTTATAAAGTATCTTAAGACAAAATGAAGACACTGAGTCTGCACAATGGTATATAGTCAGACATGAGCCAGGATAAGTCAGAATATTATATAATTAAATCTACTATCAGTTGCATCAATGGGTATTAAACCTGCACTCAGTATTATTGAAATTTTCCTGAAACATAATCTTACATTTTTACTTATATTCCATTATTCCTTTTAAATAGTTGTAGTTATTTATTTCTCTCCCATGAGTCAGTTTACAATGGCTTGGACAGGGGACTAATATTGTGTCATCTGGAATGCCAGACACATATGGGAAATGGGGACATAGGTGGGAAAGAGAGGAGTCGACTGGGTAGAAGGAGGAGAGGAGAGAAAAGAAGAGATTAAAAAGAGAAAGGAAGAGATAAGAGGAAAGATAGAGAAGGGGGGATAGAGTGAATAGCAGAAAAATAGTAAGAGAAGAGGGAAAGGGAATGGAGAAAGAAAATAAAAGGAAGGCGGAGAGAGAGAAGGGGAAAGCAGGGGAAAGAGGAGAATGAGAGAGGGGCAGAAGGGTGAAATAAAGAGGATGAGAGAGATGTGGAGTATGGCAAGAGAGAGAATGTAAAAGAAAATTGGAAACTGAAAGGATAAAGAAGAGTTGGAATAAAACAGGCAAAGGAGGAAGAGAAAAGGAAGAATATGAAAGAGGTAGAGTTGGTGGAGGAAAAATGATAAGAAGTGGGGAGGGAAGAGAGGATGGGTAAGAGGTGGTGAGACAAAATGCATATGATAGAGAAAAGGAAGAGAAAGAGGGGTTGAGAAAAGAGGAGCGTGAGAGAAAAGGTGGGAGAGCAAGGAGGGGTAGAGAGGGAGAGAGAAAAGAAATAACATAGGTAAACAGAAGAGAGCAGAAAAATGTGATAGGAGGGGCAAAAAGACTGGAGAGAAAGGAGGATTTGGAAGAATGGAAGGAATGGGGAAGACATTGGGGAGTTAGATAATGGTGAATGACAGAGAATGGAGAGGAAGAGAGAAAGTGAAGGGAAAGAGAGAGGGATGAGGTGAGAGAGAAAGGGTGGAAAAGGTGAGAGGAGTAGAGAGAGGGGGAAAGTAGAGCAAGGGAGAGAGAGTTAAGGAGAGAGAGAGAAAAGGGAGAACAGGGTGAGAGACATGCAACAGAGACAGAGGAGGAAGAGAGAGGGGAAGTTATAGGTGAAGAGCGGGAATGGTGAGGTAAAATTTAGAAAAATAGAGAAGGCAGTACAGTATTAGAGTGGAAGAAGTAGAGAGGAGAGTGGGAAAAGGGAAATAATTTAGGGCAGAGAGGGGAATGAGTAAGATTAAGGGGGAAGAGAGATATGGAAGGGGATGAAGAGTGGAAAGAGAATGGAGATGAATGAGAAATTGGGAGAAAGAGGAGGTAGGAGAGGGAAAAGATGAGAGAGATGAGGAGAGTGGAAAGGAAAGAAAAAGAGAGGATGGTGAGTGAGAAAAGAAGTAGAGAGATTAATAGAGGGAAGATAGCAAAGGGGGTAAAGTGTCAGAGTGAAGAAGGAGAGAGAAGGGGAAGGAAGCAAAAGAGAATGTGTAAAAGTGATGGAGATAGGAAAGGAGTTAATGGGAGAGAGTATGAGAAAGAGGAGAGGGGAGAATTGAGGAACAAGAGTGTGGGAGAGGAAGATGAGAGGAGAAAGGGTGAAAATTAAGACTTTTTTTAACATTCCTACTATAATGATGGTTATTGAAAAGGCCCATTATTTTTTTTACAGGGTCACTTCTGAGACATTTGTATAAACTTTTAACACCAGTTCCCAGAAATAAAGCCTGGGGCCATATTCAATTCCAAGCCTATAGCGGCAACGGTACACCCACAAAGCCTGCAAGCTTTAAATTCTGCATATTTATAGAGCTATTACATTCAACCATGCCGCGACCAACGGACCGGAGCCACAAGCCCATAAACCCTTCCCGCGCATGCAAGGGGCTGGCCGATATGCGATAGTCCGTTATGATCCAAACCCGTAATCACACACACCCTCCTGGCGAGCAACATTTCACTCCATTCTGAGGTGAGGAGGCACAACCTAAGGATGGAGAGATATGAGGAACAGGCGATTCGGGACAGACAGCAACTCATCCAATTGGCAGAACACCAGCTCATACCTCTCCAGCCTTCGGTTGCCCAACTAGAACCCAAGACAGCTGCCTCTGCAACTCAGACATCCCCACCACCTCAACCTGATCCCCAGCCACCTAAAGTAGTGGCACCCCACACTCCAACACCACCTAGACGTGGAAGAGTGAGACGGGGCGCAGCCACGGAAGGTGGGGCCCAGTGCTGAGGAGGAGAAGGTCTTAGGACAATCGAGGAAGTCCTCCTGATCACTCCTCACTGAATACTGATTGTTATAGATGTTGACATACTATTGGCTGGCTACAGAGTATGCACATGGTCTGGTTATGTTTAACGTTTAAACAATTGGTGTTAAATGTGGTTTGACCTTGAGATGAGGTGTTGTAGTTAATCAGAATATTGTTATGATTGATATCTTGTTCTTGTCTCTGTAGGTGTTAATAGTCAAATCTGATGACCATGAAGGCATATTCTTTATCTTCAAGCAGTACAATACCAATATGTGAGTAAACACTCAACCCAGTTCCCAACAGGCATATGATCAGTGGCATTCACACTGCAGATGGATCTGAAATGTAATATATGACTACATACCTTGGATATAAAAAGTCGACACACCCCTGTTAAAATGTCAGGTTTCTGTGCTGTAAACAAATTAGACAAAGATAAATTCAACTTGTACAACCTTTAATGTGACCTATAAACTGTACAACTCAATTGAAAAACAAACTGAAATCTTTTAGGTGGAGGGAAGAAAAATAAAAAATAAAAATAATGCTAAATGTGCTGCAGTCAATAGGGTCAAAGGGAGTCGGACACGACTGAAGGACTGATTAACAAATAATAAAATGTTCCCCTGGGTCTTGATATATGTGATGTGGCGGTGTCATTTGGCCACTATTTGTTTTCCCAATTATATATATATCCCAGGGTCCACATCAGAGCCTCTGTGAGTGAGAAAAGCTTAATATGGTATCCTTGTCATGTTTTTGTTTTGCTATTCAATCAGGTAGTGTGTCTTTAATTGCTTTATGTGTTGCAGCATTTTCATATAAATGCCTATTTTGTATTTGTGGATTATTATTATTATTATTAGTATGCATGTAGCTGTAAGAGGCCAATTGAATAGCCGTAATTCTTGCAGGCTCTGTTACAGGCTATGGTTTAACACGTTGGGGGAATTTAATAAGTCTCCTTCAACATATGAACATGAGTCACAAGTTGCTGTGTGAGAACTGTGGCCCAGCCGTACCTCACATTATCATGCAGATTTGATAATATGTTAATCCAGACTGATCAGTTATAATTTATTACATATGTATATACCATACATAACTATAAACATATAAAATATGTATTATTCTCCCATGTTTTTTCTTGTTTTGTTTCCTCTTGTTTCATAAAAGGTCCACTGTACAATGGATCTAAAATTAATATGTTTTAAAACGTTTAAAAGTCTGCTTAAGTAGGACGTCATTATTTCTGTTTCTGGGCCAGTGAGGTGCCAGCCTTTTGGTGTCAGCTTCAATCAAATCCAATCTCTCTGCACCTTATATTTGCCTTTCTGATATACTTATTTAATTTAAAAAAAAGAGAGCAAAAGAAAGGTGGAAATCAGAAAAATGTCTGGTGAAGTACGTTTGGGTTATTTTAATATATACATAAAAGATTATACTTACAAAACTACATCTTCATACTCTCTGACACTACACATACGAGTATTGCTAAGATAAATAGACCTGAGATTTATCAAAGGTTATCTACTTAATACTAAAAAAGATAATTATCTGACATAATACATATTTAGAACTTTTGTTTTAGAATTGGAGCTCACAAAGGTCTAAAAAATAATAAACAATCTGCCATAATACATACAGTACATTAAAAAAGATGTTTGACATTTGTTTTATGCCAAATAATTTACTTTTTTTAGTATTACAGTATTAGGTGCTTTTACTCTCTATTTGTTAACAACAGGGAATTGGTTATAAAAGAATTAATTCAACTTTAATAATTTTATGGATCACAATGACGAATATAAAAACAAATAAAAAAATCCTGAATTGGACACACAATTTTAAAAGAAAGTCAAGGTGTTTGGAATAGGATTACCTCCTTACTATTAAGAGTAAGTACTTTTTATATAACACACATTGGTGGGGTAAACAAAATTCCACCATGCAGTACTGTGTTTGAATTAGAGGGATTCTTCAATTGAAACTGTGCATTGAACCATTATTTGTCCTATATATATATACCCTTAGATAGTCTAAACTGTTCAGAACCGAGGATCACACTTGGAAATAAGGGACCTAGTGTATAGTAATAATATAATGGCCAGCAATGCTGCCCGTATTGCTTATAATAAAGGCTTTTTCCCTCTTATACTCTGTATAGTGGAGTGGGAGCAATCAAGCAATTAAAGCAGGCTCCAGTAAAGGCCAGTATCATAGTTAAAGTGCTGAAATAATATTATGAGGTTAATGGCCTGCATATGACGAACGCTAGAAAGTATCCCCACTCATACAAAACAAGCATTAAATTGGGTGAGGACGGGTTAGGGCGCACAGACACTCAGACACTCACACACTGCATAGAAAATGAATGCCAATGTGGTCCCACGTAAGGACGCACGCAGCGGCGTACGCCTTCTTTTACTTTTACTCTTCTTTTTCTTCAAGCTGATTTACTATGCAGGGCGATCTTTCACAATCCTCAGGATGGCAGCTCATCTTCCATCCATACTTGTACCCGGACTGATACCAATTGAGGAGAATACGAGGGAGAATGCTGTCTATTGATACCATGTTGTTGGGTCTTTGTGTTTCACCAGAACTTCCTAATATGTGAATCATGTCAAAATAACCAAAATGCTACTAATTCAAGATACTTTACCACTAAAACATCTGCTCCAGGTCTCAGTGTTAACGTTTCTGGAATTTTTAGCTTATAAATCAAATGGTCTAAAACCTGTTGGAGAACCATAAAACTGTATATTGTAAAAGAAATTCAAAGACTTGTAGCATTAAGATCCTTTGACAACTGTTACATGCTACGTTTCACAATATCAGCAAAAGAAATATAAATCAAAATGTATTTCCAAATAAAACAATAGGATGTTGTAAAAAATATGTTGGTTTTATATGCAATGGTGACAAGTTGTAACTTAAAGACGAGCAGAGGTTGCTCTACTTGTTCTGATACTGGAAATAACCTATTTCTTAGTTTTTCCAGACATCTCTTATACATTGAATTCATCGTTTTTGATACTTATTGTTCTGACTCACACAAAGGGCAATGCCTGGAGCCATTTTCATGACATCTAAACCCCATAGATGGAAACGTTGGCCAACGTGATATTGAGAAGTATAAGCAATGCTGTGCCAGAAAAATAACCAAATAATATTCCCTGGAAATTCTTCATATTATATATAATAAATATGATAAATATACCTCAATAATAATACCTGTATGTCTAAATATTGTAATATCTAACTCAGACCTCATTAACACAATAAAAATATCAATAATTCAGATACAAGTCTCTTGTCCAGTCACCCTCTTCTAATGAGCTACTTATATTAAAGTTTCTCACTTGTAAGTTTGTATGTTTCCAGTATATATCGAGCTTCTGCTTCAAAAAACTTTTTATTAAATGTTAAAAAGATCCATACCATCACATGCATAGATTAATTCCCATATGGTACAGATTTTCATGAACTTCTAGTTTATAATCCAAATGCTCTTATTGTGTATCCCACAAAACTGTCCATAGAAAATGGGATGTATAATATTTTAGAAAACATAAATAAAACTACATGTCCAAATAAAACAATATGAAGTTGTAAAAATATTATGTTGATTTTATTTGAAATGGATCCAAACAGTGTGTAACTTTCTTAAAGATGTGCAAAAGTTTGCTCTACCAGTTCTGCTACTGGAGTTCCCCATAATCACAATTTTTCCATATTTCCATTAATTTCAATGGAGAAACATTGTACTTAAATTGTGAGCATCACTGGGGTGGTTCCTGTAACGGAGTTGGAATACGAATCAAATATCTCCTCTGGTATACAGTAAAATATCCAAGAAACACTACAGTCTCACCATTCCCGACCTCCCATATTGGACGACACACAATTTGGGAGTCAAATGAATACTGACTTTATTTTGTTATGTGCAGAAATATTTATACACATCTCTTCCCACAGGCAATACACATCCCCCATAGTTGACCACACAATACACATAGAGAGACAATAGCTGTGGTCACACCTCCCTGAGGCTACCTGGCAACTTTGATACAATCAGACATTGATTAGATCATCCTTCTTTGTTCTTATGTCTCACAATGAAAACACTTTATACAATAGACTTCCTTATCTTATGAGGAGTCTCTGTAATAGGATTATCTATTAGCCTAGTAGCTGTAATATTCTGAGCCAATATATTCTGTAGAACATAAACCAACATATTTACAGTACAGCAATGTGATCATATTTTAACCAAGAATTAAATAACAATAAAACAGGGTAAAACAGTGATGGGTTCCGTTACAGTTCCTTATATTTAATGTTATGATTCACAAACAGAAAATGCCTGAGGATATATTTTTCATTCCCTATATATTACAAATACAGAAAAGTTTGTCAAAGAGGAATAAGGAATTATGTTCCAAATCACATATATAGTTGTCAGCATTGCAAAGTTACCAAAAGTCGTTGGTAACACAATGTTAAAACTGCGCGGTCGCTGTGCAAGTCCGCCGCAACTGCGGGCCTCGCGAAGTGAGGGCAGAGATTGAGGCCAGGCAATGAGCTCCAAAGTCTGCAACTGCGAGGTGTGCTGTTTGTGGCCCGTAGGGAGGGAGGGGGGCCAGACACAGAGGAGGGAGACGGGGGAAACAGACACAGGGGAGGGAGAGGGTGGAAGAGACATAAGGGAGGGAGACGGGAGAGAAGAGACACAGGGGAGGGAGAGGGGGAAAGAGACACAGGGGAGGGAGAGGAGGAAGAGACACAGGGGAAGGGGGGAGAGACACAGGGGAGGAAGACACAGGGGTGGGAGGGAGAGACACAGGACAGGGAGAGGGGAAAGAGACACAGGGGATGGAGAGGAGGGGGAAAAGGAGACAGAAGGGAGGGAGAGGAGGGGGGAAAGGAGGAAGAAGACAGGGGGAGAGGCTTACGATGAACGCCGAAGGTGCTCACATTGGGTGGCAAACAGCATTGCCAGCATTCAAATTGTATTGCCGTAATTTTTGCCGGGCAAGTCGCTAGCAAATAAATAACATTGTGTAGAAATTCTACATACTAAATGCACCTCAGTAAGAAACCATGTAGGTCTTGAAATTGTAACTCAGACCTTTTTTAACACAATAGAAACATTGAATTTTATTGCATGTTCTAATTTCTTGTCCAGTTCCCAGTCTTAAAGAACCATGGCCTCTAATCCATGGATCCCATAAGAAAATAATTAAGTAAAGTGTACTCGTATATCACTACTGATCATCACACACTTACATAAAACCAGTGAAGAATGCCATCAAATTGCTCAAAATGTCCCTAATGTCCTAAACTCCAAGTACCTGTCTTATAACTAGTCTAACAATTTGTGTCACATGACTCCCATAGCAATATCCAACCTCGCTGAAATCAACTAAGGAAGTCTATCCGAAATTTAAAAAAATACTATGGGTACTTTAAACCCTGTAAAGGCAGAAAAATGTCTCTGAGCAGTCTGGTTGTTTGATGTTTTCATAGTTTAAAAGTATTGATTAGTTGAATAAAACCAGTCGACAAAGCCCAGTATAGTCAGTCTGTTAATATAGGAGATGCAAATTTGAATTACAATTGGACAATAATTGTACTGGCAGTATTCATCTATGTCTGTTATTGTTGTTCAGTCCTTCAGTTGTGTCTGATTCTCATGACCATATGGGCACAGCATGCCAGGCATATCTATATGTATTT